>MU823632.1:0-31088 GCA_027921425.1 Lentinula novae-zelandiae | reverse complement strand
AATTCTCGGTCCGATGACGGTTTATCAATTCTCGGTCCGATAGTATTTAAGAAATCAAAAATCAAAAATGAACCTCGACCCTCCCGCCTACGACATCCTGGAGACAAATATGCACCTTCTCCAAGTGCAAGGCCAGAGGCAGGAATTGCGGAAAGTGTCCCCAGGAAATTGTATTCATAGGCCTTGTCCTAAAATGAAAGGTTCAACACCATACTCTTTTCTTCCTAATGTCGGAAAAATATAAGAGGTACCCAAGAAACCATTCGTACTCCCACGAAGACTTCGTCTACCTCTTGTTCGAACTTCGGAGCCAGAGAATGGAAATGCGTGCGAGCTCCCTTCTCTCCGAGCTTATAGGCCGGTACCCAAGTGTTAACGGGTGCAGCTTTGGCAACCAACAATGCTATGCCAAGCGCGAGATAGGTGAAAATAAGGAGATTGAAAGGAAAAATCATAACGTGAAGTGTAAAATTGTTTGTGAGGAGGCCAGCTGAAAAATTCGAAAGGCTTGCACCAGGCAAGGATAGGATACTTAAATTACTGTAGGTAGTAACGGAAGAAAATTAGAAGTTATATAACCTTATATAACCCGAGATAACCCGGTTGTAACTACTAACCTTCGAGGCTTTTATCAGGCTGAGCCAATTCTTGAGCGCAGGATCACTGTGAGGTACCGGTAGGATCATATACATACGCCCGACGGAGTCTAAGTCTGGCATTCTAGCACCGGTGAGCCTCTGTGAGCCTTCACAAAGGTTCACAGGATCTTCAAGCTCAGCTGGTTTTCGTAGCGTTTCCGTTTGTCTTCGCATTCGAGGTTCGATATGGTATACATGATCTAGACCCAAAGCTTCCCAAGATTACCTTCGGGTTAGCTTCGGTCGATGGTCAGGAAATAGAAATCACAAATCACACATGCATTCAGCTGATGCGCACCATTGATTGGTAGCTTACGATTTGTCAATACCCACAATGTCAACCTCAATCTCGGCTACCGATTTGAAAGCTATCGTGAAAGAAGGATATGATGCGATAGCTCCAAAGTACCACAGCTGGGCTGCTCCGCGATTGACACAGAAGCGAACAGAATACATCGAAAGGCTCGGGAAATCGTTGCCCAAAGGTTCGAAAGTCCTTGAGCTGGGATGCGGCGCTGGGTTACCTGCAACACAACAGTTGGTCGATCAGGGTTTTGAGGTACTCGGCATTGACATCTCATCCTCTCAATTGACTCTCGCCAAGGAGCATGTACCCAGAGCACAGTTCATGCAAGGAGATATGACGGCAATTGAATTCGAGAAAGGCTCATTCAACGCAGTCATGGCCTTCTATTCCCTATTCCATCTCCCGCGCGACGAACACGGGCCTATGCTGAAAAAGATGGTCGACTGGCTGAAGCCGGGGGGCTGGCTGTTGTTCAATCTGCACACGGATGAGAAGGATCACATGAGGGATGATTGGATGGGTGTAAAGATGTTTTCGACTGGCCTAGGGATCGAAGGTAACAGGCAGATGCTGGTGGAGTATGGGGCGGGATTGATAGATGTGGAAGACGTGATTGACAAAGAGTTCGTTGGAAGGTTTGAGGAGAACTTTCATTGGATATGCGCCAAGAAAAGCTTTTGACAGTGATGTATGTAGTATATGGGCCGTGATATGCTCCCGAAGATGAACATTCATTCATATTTAAGTATTGACCGTAAGAGGAGAGACTCAAGTGTTGAAATTCCCATGATACAGATACTACAGGGGCCCACAGAAAAATACTATAGGTACAACTCGAAAACAAACCTCACCAATCGATTTTTTGATCAACGGCATTCAACAAGTCAAATGATGTGTCAAATCACGTATGTTTCCTACAAGAATACAACCAGCTGGAATATGTACCATGACATGCATGACAATCCAGGCCATGAACGTATGCATACTATAGTCCTGAAATTTGAAACCCAGTGTCCATATTAACGCGTTATCAATGCACCTGCCCTTCTAGTGACAGATCAACCGTTCCGATGTCCCAGAAAAATCATCTTTGAACATGTTCATATTTAACCTTGTCCTATTATTTCGTCGATGTGAAATCAATCTAGGGGCTTCATCGTCATTTAGACCCTGTAACGACAATTGTCAGTAAATCAAGAACTTGATACAAAGTGTATGATCAGCAATTGACCTGATACGCTTGGATTTCGAGAATGGGTATTGAATCCAAATCCACTGCTAGGTCTCCGTGGAGAGTCAAGCCCGTTGAGTCTGGGCCTTGGTGTTGCCGGAGGTGTAGCCTCTCCTAGCGGGGGTAAAGCTTTGAAGAGATTGGTGATGACTTCTTTGGCAGCATCTGGACCCACTTCGTCTGGAAGAGGACTTTTTCCTCCCGACGCCAGCGAACGCAAACGCTCCCTGGCTTGAAAGATAACGATGGTGGTCCGGAACCCTAATCTTGTTGATTCGTCGTGGTCGAGCGTGGCTTCCCTGGAGGCAAGCTCAGCATACAACGGCACACGGAGTTTTGAATCTACATCGTGGTCTTGATACAGCACGATTCTGTCGACAAGAGGAATGTCCAGCTTCTGGAGCTCCTCGATAGCGAGCTCCTTGACATTCGGGAAGTCCCATAGGTTAGACAGCTTCAGGATAGATGCCCATTCTTCGTAGGGCCGTTCGAGATCGTAGAAATAGTATTTCCTAAAATATACTCAGAGAATGTTCATACGAAGACTCTTCAAATCAACGCACGGGTTATAGAACACCTTCAGGAAGCTCTCGAATTCCTCTGGGGTGATATCATAGTCGTCCAGAACAACTGCACTCGACATCGAACTCCCATTGCCATGCAGATCAAACGCATCAGAAATGGCGAGCCGTTGTCGGAAGTGCTGCGATTCGCGAATGAAGAAGTATGAGTGCACTCGGAATCTGTATTCGTTGACCTGTCGATCGTTGATGAAGTTAGTCAGTTATCAAGCCCTGAATAAGCAGCGGACGTACGACGAGATGCAAGTCGCCACCACTGAGGAAAAAGGAAGGACTCCTCTTGAGCTGTCGAAGATTTCCTTCCATCATGGTGAACGAATTCGTTGTGGGTATTCAAAAGACAATTGTAAGGGGAAAGAAGTAGTAGAAGGATATGACACAGATGAGATAGGCTGGGGCAATGACAATGATATCCTGCGCAGACCTTTGGGGACGATCTTGAAGTAATTTAAGGAGAGGTCAAGGTTACATACTTCATATCCGCGTCCCAGGCCAACACGTGTAGTCCGTGCTTCAATTCCATGATGGTGGATTCTCGCGATACTTTAATCGAGACTGAATAGGGTGATTGGATGACCAGCTAGGATAACCTGTGTCCACGCATGTTCTCCTGTTTTACATTCGACGTTATTTGACCTAAGCTGACTGAGGGCATTTTCTGAGGTTGTAACATGTAAGAAGAAGAGGTCAAGTACACCACGTTGAAAGCGTACGTACGCGATAATTACATCGATAAAGCAAAGTCACACGACAGATTGACACAGATTGACACAGATTGACACACTAAACCAGTTCTACCCAAGCTTCAACATGCGCAGGCGGCGGCAGGCCACATCAACGCACCATTACCACGAATATGTATGCCTGTGCACGTCGAACAGAAACACTTGCCTTGCAATAGGCAGATCGGATATGGTGCATAGTTTACGCTTCCTTGATTTATCCCCCTTGACGTCAACAAAAAGCAGATATCAAATTTGCGGAACGCAGGACAATAGTGCAAAGCCGTGCAAAGGTAGAAACTGCTAGTCATCTGCATTGCGATGCAGCCTGATACAGCGTCGTGTTATCAGAAAAACGAAAGAGTTTTCCAAGTTGGGCAGTCACAGCTATTCTAAAGCATGTAATACGGTACGTACCACTGGAAGGATCATGGAGCTTGGGTGAAACGAGAGTCGAAGATAACATAGCTGGAATATCTGCTTCTGGGACCCACATACAAGGTTTTCGAAGACGTAGCGCGGTCAGAAGAGCACTCCTTCTAATGCTGCGTTTTGACTCCGAGTACGATATGTTAACGGACGTTTATCGATCCAAGGTGAAATATAGATTCGAAATAGTTTGCAGCGGAGATATGGGTTCAGGTGAAGATTCGTTTCTGGTTATAGGTACAAGTCGATGGCGATAAGTATATGATGACAGTTGGAACGAGGGTTGCGGGAAGTGAAACAGAAACCTTGTGGCAGCCATTAACTCGTCCCATTTTCTTTTCATAAATCTAATTGGAGAACCTCTTCGAAAGTCTCGTACGTTTCCTTTCCCAGGACCGCAAATACCACTTTATCAAATGATTTCTCGAACTGTGCACCTGTCTCGATCAAGAGCTCCTTCCATAACCTAGCAACAACCTCAACCTTGTTCTTGAACACACCGGTTCCGAAACTTCCTAGAACCAAGTTTCGCACACCTTTGAGAGCAAAGAGGTGCAGAATCCGAGCCATACGCTCCTTCATCTCCTTCTCGATTCTAGCTTCAAGTGCGCGTTTCTCTGACTTGGTCGCGTTCTTTATGTGATGTTTAGTACGGACGTCACCAGCGTTGACCGCGGCGCTGGTCAGGACGTCCACAGGAAGAGGCTTCAGCCATGAACCCGTATCGTCGCGGAAAAGCAGCACCGAAGGAGAATATATCATTGCGTGCGTATAGAATCCAGCGCCACCAGTATGACCTTCCATCTGCTCTCTAGCATCAGACGGGTCCTGTTTCTTGCCTTTACCAAGTCCGTTCCATTTCCCATTGTGTTTCATCCGTTTGTGAAGTTTATAAAACTCGTCTGCGTTCCGAGTTGTTAGAGAATAGTACAAGGTGGAAGACCGCGCGATACTTTCTTCTTGTGCTGAGGCTCCATTTAGAAATCCACCACCGGGTTTAGTGGCAGATGCGAAGTTGAGCAGACCGATTTTGGGGGTGGCCGCGGGAGTCGCAGTAGAAGAAGAAAAATAGGATGATGCTGTTGTAGCGGAGTACTGCGCCGATATCTGAGCGGCGAGAAATCTCGACCCTTCCAACGAAGAGATTTCCTGAAGCGAGATATCTACGTTTCGACGAATGTCAGGTCTGACCACCCTCGTCGCCGCCCAACTCGCGAGTCTCTTTGAATCTGGACTCCAAAACTCGGTTGACGACCTCATTTCGTTAACTGCAACCTTTAAGTCGTAGATGGTCCCGCCGAGTTGAAATGAGCCGCTTTCAACAGCTTCGATGGTCTCCTCGGCGATGCGCTTAAGATTCATATATCGAGGGTGATTGCCATTCGAGAAGCTGGTCGTGTCGGGATTGCTGGTAGACGATGTGAGGATAGATGATGATGAGGGTGTCTGGGAGACATTTAAAGTGGCAGGCTGTGAGGGCTTTCGCTCCGCAGTTTCAGGATATGGTGTAGGACGTGGTTTGGCCTTTCCCTCTGACGTTGTTCGGCTGACGGAGCCGGTCGCACTGACTCTGTTGCTTTTCGCTTTGGAAATTGGAAAAAAATAAGAGGTGATAGACATGAGAACCAAAGTGCGGGTTTACTGGGATGAGCGTCGCAGGAAGGGGATATAAGAAGGAAGAATTGCACAGCTCTGCGTAGATTGTGGGTCCAAAGATTAAGAGTCAGAAAGCGCGGGTGTACGCGTGTTATATACCCAAATTATCACAGGCGGAACCGCGATGCCATGAGCAAAAGTCAGCGCTGTTTTGTCAAATATGACAAGCAATAAGTCAGGACGCGAAAAATAGAATAGGAATAGGATAGATGGTCAAAAAAAAATGAAACCAGAACCTCGGCGTAGAAGTCAGGAATGATTGTTACTTGTGGGAACGACGCGTCTAGGTGGACGACTATCATGTCCTCGGCACTAAAAGCGGCCAAAAATCTTATTAGGTTCTTTCGTCCTGGTGGAACACCTCACATATATAACTCTTCTACTCCTCCTCTCTTTCAGCGACCTTCACCTTGGTGGGCCAAATGGACCTTTGCTCTGGTCGCGTGCGATGCCTTCATGACGTGAATATTTACAATGCTGAGCGCGTACACAGCACTGTTATTGACTTCCTGCTTTTTGTTTGTTATAGCGGTTCAGCAATGGACTTAACCTGGAATCACTGGTCGGAGCCGATAGACGGAAAATCAGACTCTGAAGTCCCCCCACATTCCGAGTATTACACCCTTCGACCGATGTGGCAACGCCTGGGCCTTTGCTTAGGATTTTTTGTTGGAGGCGTTGGTGCTGCTTCTGCACTTTTCATTGCTGGCTTCCGATACACTAAAGTCCTCGACGTATTCCCTCCCCTTCAAACTATCGTTAACTCAAGCCGGATGGACAAAAATGCTGTGCAAAAAGCATTGGAAAAACGCCGTGTCTTTATCCAATCAGCGCGACATTCCCGCTCCCGCGGAATCACGTTTCCTCTCTCTCATTGTACCCTCCATCGCGGACGAGCAGACTCTGAGCTCCTCCTCACTGTCGATAACGAAAGAGGACACTGGTACATTGGCCTCGACGATAAATCTATCATTGACGGACAGAACTACAAGGGGAGTGCTGCCCGTGAAGTAATGCTCAAAGCATGGAAAGGCGGCTGGATCAATGATGATCTGGCGCGCGCTGCCTCTCTACCTACGCCGCCTACGCCAAAGAAGAGTATAGATAAACAAAAAAAGAGTCGTACTCACGTATCGTCGTCATCATCATCACAATGATATTTCCATCAACTCGATTTGCCTTCCAGATTTTGGTCTGCAAACTTCTAGGGATCAGAAGGTCTTTTCACTGTGTGTTAACGGTGTCCTTCCTCGGGCTCATTCAAATTGCTATATAGCACTACACTATAGAGACGGATTTGGAGATTCCGAATCCGCATTCGATGCATCGCTGAGATCTCCCGATACTTGATACTCCTACTGCGTCTGCCTACATTTGTACAAGCAACAAATCTACAAGCTCATCGTGAATATCCCGCCCCAGCCCTTCGAGACGTGTAGGCGTGAACGTCGCTCGACCTTCGGCGAGACGTGCAATTGACAATGTCTTTCGACTCAATCAAGCTCATACAGTGATCTGAATAAAGCAGCTATCAGTATTCAGCGCACACCGAAATCCTGCGCATACTAAGTACACACACTAAATCACTGCGATCTTCCAATGCCATAGAACCCTCATTTTCACGAGTCGCAATACCCATGGGCATAGCCACTACCTGCGTTTTCTTGCCATTATTGTCAGAGTTGCTATTGCTGTTCCCGTTCTGGTCTGCTCCAGATTTGGCTCCTTTGGTTGCAGCCTTGATGCCCTTCTCAGACTTAGATGTTGCCTTGAAAAAATTAAGTAGACCGCCGCTAGAAATGAGAATGGTCTTTGATTATCGTTGAACAGGCATAATGATATGTTTCCTTACAGTTGTCTGGTTTCGAAATTTGGTTCTGAGGAATCGCGGACCTGCGAGCTGGTATCACCGGACCCAGAAATATTGTAATGTAAGTTTGTTGTGAAAAGATTTTGCTGCAGTTAACTCAAGGTGAAGAGTGTAAAATGCAATCTCTGACTACTAAATGTGTACGAAGATACAAAAAATTATTATCCATTGACATACTGACATGCCATGATTAGCCAGATAATTAGAACAGGTTGGATCTGACTGTTGATGATGGTGAAATAAATAAAGGTTCAGTAGCATAAACAAGGCCAATTGCGCAAATCATCCTACAACTGAATAGGGTGTAGAAAGAATACTGAGGTAGATTAATGGCCTATGAAGGAATTAGAGCGATAGGTCTTCAAATTCAGATTCTCATCTAATCTGTAAACGATCACGTGTGTGTTCGGGCGGTAATCAAACGTCTCTAGAGTCTTAACGCTCGCATGGCCGTTTAGGTAACTTCATCGATCCTCTAGGCCCATCCATCTTCTACATATACACCAGGATTCCAGCTGTTCTTTCGCGGGACCTTCGACTACCTGTGAACCCAGGCGGAACACACATAATGGGCAAAAACACAAAGGCGCCATACAATAATGATAATCATATGGGGGTATGTTTTGAACATATCACGAATATCGCCCCGCTCGTATTGATTCCATATCTTAGGATACAGAAGATCTAATTGGATCAGACGATAGTGAATGGTTCGAAGAACTCACGCAGAATCTTGGTATGCTTTCACGTTGACTTTGGTGACAACAGTTTGCATATGCGTAACTCATACAGTGCAGTCTCCCGTCCCCACTCCGAGGAAACCAAAAATGAAGAAAACCAGGCCTGGTAACTTACAATTGTTCATGCTCATGACTGTAACTCATGATGCAAGCAAAATCGGACCCAACTATCATGACCAAGAAGATTCCAACTGCCATCGATTTGCATACTCACTGGGGACCATCCAGTCCTTTCAAAATTTCTGACCATACTTCAACCAGATGTAAGCTCTTACATGCTGCTTTGGCTGAAAGTGTTTCATCGTATCCTCTAGTTCCTATCAATGCTCCTCGCGCTCCGACAGTGGTAAGGCTCTTTGCCCTCTCACAATCGATTCCACTGACATTGTCATGTTTAGCCCAACCTCACTTGGATATCAGATGAGGAAGGTAAGTGTCACTGATTCAGCAATATCGTTGTTCAGATTAGACATATTTTCAGATGCAGGGGATACCGCCACCGATAGCAGCTCATCCTCGATTTTCGATCAATACTCCGGACTATCGCGGCAGAATACTACGAGCTTGATTTCATCATTTACACCGGAGTCCTCTACCAAACCGAATTCTGTGCGCCCGTCGGATACAGGTTCTCTTTCTCTTCGGGCACATGCAGTCCCTCAGCCCATTATTTTCGACAATCCGAACTCTGCAATCTCACCTTCTGATGATGATTCTCTCGCGAGCTCTCCTACCCTATTCTCGCACAGCGCGCCTTTCCCCTCTGCTCTATCTCCTCCACCCACCCCGTCGGACTCTTTATCAGGATCGTTTCCTCCCATTCTCCCAAAGAATATTCGCAAGCCATTCATTATCGCACATGATAAAGAAACTCAGAAGTTATTCGACAATCCCGATGGGTTAGTACCCTGGGGAGCTCAATACGAACTGGCTAGAGGCGTAATACTGAGAGAGTGGACTTGGGAGGACGTTCGAGAGAAGATTCACAATTTTACCGGAAAATCAGACGCAGATACGATGCATTCGGTATGTTATATCATGAAAGATGTGGCATTACCAAAATTGCTCAAGACCGACATTGGGTGAGTACAATGCCTCTGTTAGGTCTTTGATTTGATGTTCTTCAAGCTGATACCCTTTCATTGACTCAGACAAGAAAGCGATCGCGAACAACTCGCGATATTAGAGAATCGAGAGCGTGGTTTGGGGTTGATGGGTCATTTTCAGGGCGCTGACCACTGGTTTGGTGGGCAGATTCAACAAATTGCGACTCTTAGAAAGACAGCACGGTGCACGCTAAGACTGCAACTTGAACCCCTGGAGATGCGTCGGTCGACTAGATTGGCTCGCCAATTTGGTTCCAGGCGCGTGTTGCAAGTTCGGATTCCGGAGGACTTGCTTCGAGGTGAAGCAAGGCGAGAAACGATCAAGTTCCTAAGCAACAAGTTCATCTTGAATGGCCGAGTCTTCGCTCCAACCCCACCGAAGGAAGGTGCTGTCTATTTCATTGAAATCAATGAAGACTATGAACGGACACCTGTCGACAAATTTGGTGATCAGTACCGGAAATCATTGAGAGAAGTACTCGATTGGCATAATCCAATGACATTAAACTCCCAGCAGGTGATTCTCGTACCGCGAATGATATTTGTTCATCAATAAACATTCTCCATAGCCGTTGTCAAAATATGCAGCAAGAGCAGCGTTAGCCTTATCGAACTCAGTACCCGCTCTTCTCTTTGAAGCCGAAAATATTCATTTCATTGACGATATAAGTGAGTAGTCTTCGTATAACGGCAGAATGATGCTGACGTTGATTTCTCAGTTGCATCGGATTGTATGGAAAGAAAACCCCCAGCGCATAAGGTATTGACCGATGGATGTGGCTTTATGAACGAGGCTGCACTGAAAGCAATTGCCACAGCGCTCAATTATTCTAGTCGTCCTACTGTTGTTCAAGGCCGAATTGCTGGCTCAAAGGGTCTATGGACTATTTCCCCTGATCAAGTTGCAAATGCAAGCGACATTCCGCAAATCTGGATACGTGACTCCCAACGCAAAATCGTGTATCCGCATTTCAACTCCTTCAGTAGGCACTATGTGATGCTCGATAGAGTACATCGAACTTTTGACCTTTGTCATGCCGCGCTACCCTCTCTTTCTACTGTGGGGCCGATGGTCTCTCTCAAGAAACAGAGTGTGCTAAATTTGTGGGCAAATGGAGTACCGATTGAGATCTTCAGAGAGCTTATGGAAAAGGGTTTGCAAGATATGATTCGGCCGTTGATCCAATGGGAAGGACAGTTTGCCATGCCGGCGTTGTGGGACGCAATTAACAAGGCTGGCAAAGTCTCGCACGTCAGGACTACGAGACTTGGCGCTGGTATGGCTCGGGCTTTAGGACTTGCAGGGAGGGAATACAAAAAAGAAGGGTCTACCCAAGGCGAAGCGGATGCATCAATCTTTTCCTCCACTGTATCTGGGAGGAACGAGATCTCGGGTGGTGTGTACGGTATCTTTATGCAAATATACACTAGCTCATTGCTGCATAGCTCCTGCCACATTACATGAGGTTGCAATTGAACTCGTTCAGGCAGGATTCCACCCTGCGAAAGATGCATTACTTTGGTCCACACTGGAAAGTGTGTTACGGGTCACTGTCCAAGGGGCCATCGATAAATGCAACATCCCCCTGCCAGAGGTGTCTGCTGCAACAGCGTTTGTTATCCCAGGTGGGTCTTATTTTTGATTATGGTGTCAGTTGCTCATGATCAAGATGCAGATCCTCTCGGTATCCTGAATGAGAATGAGATTTACTATAGGTCGTCGACCCCTATGAGAGATCCTTACACCCAAACACTGTTTCATGTAATTACCGGCGAAATGCTGGTAAGAACTCATTTTTCTTAATCGTCTGATGAAGGTTGATGTCCTTGTTCAGATCTTTAGGTCAGGCATCTATCTCTTTACTTCAGTCGCTGGGCATTAAACTTGCACTCAGATATCCACTCCGTGTCACTTCGGACACGCAAAAGGTGGATCGTTTCGATAGTGAATTGATACATCCGCTAATCCAGACCCTCCGTTGTGTAGGTCATTGCGGTCGACAAGCCTGAGCTTGCCCCATGGTCAGATGTTTTCATTGTTCCTATAGAACCCTCCCAGTCAGGCCAGGGGCTTGTAAGCATGATGAGTAAATGTTCAGGCGGAGGTGAGCCATGCACTTATACTAGGTGAACCCAATATTCACCGAATTTTGGAATTTAGATCAGGATGGTGGTAAGTGATTCTTCGAATTGACTCTTGTACCCCTTATGTGACAAATTGACTTTCAGATGACCTGTGCGGAATTTGGCTGGATCGTCTGGTGAAGCCGTTCAAGGTTTCTCCGCTTGTGCTCGAGCCGCGGGATATTTCGGCCAATTTTGAAGACAAAGTAGAGAAGGTCGACGACTTTTTGAACCGAATCAAGACTGTTCCAGATGTTGAAAGCAGTTTGATTTCTGTTTTCTTGCAAGGCTTGACAGACTCTAACGTTGGGTTGTATGACGAATTTCATGACAAGGCTGTTCGTCATGATGGGTATGAGTCCATGGAAGCTGTGAGACTTGCATTTCTGTGAGTGATGATATGTGCATTACCAAAACTTGTAATGTCTAACTGGCTTATATCTAGGTTCAACCATTTACTTGACGCTCCGAAAACGGGCGCGGTTCTTCGCGCCGCTGTTTCGACAGAGGATAGATCGCAAAATCAGAAGTATAAAAAGTCTTTGGAGCATCGGGCCCAGACGGGCTCGCAGGAATCTTTCATTTTTGACGAGCTTGAAGCTTTTGGTCTCGAACTTTTGGAGGCCACCATGGCGGAATTCATGCAACTACCAGCGTCGTCATCTGAAAAATCCGACGTACTTCTTGAGCCTTATAGAATGGCACAGAGACTCTGCAAAGTCGGCTGTATTCCTGTTGATGCTGCTACGAAGATCGCGGAAACTGTCGGGACTTCAGAACTAGGTGCCAAGAATGTGACGCAAATTCTCCTGGAGGCACGGCGCTTGGACTTGGACTTGATTGAGAAACATGTTGATCGAGCGTTTCACAAATTTTGCTCGATCGCTGGCACAACCAAAGATTTCGACGACGAGAAGAAGAAGAAAAAGGGGAAATCTTCTCAATCTGACGTGATGGCTCCTGCAATTGCACTCTTTGCCCAAGAGATACGTGGACTTACAAGCACACTTCCAAACATTGATCAAGTCAAAGCTTCATACGCCTACAGTAAAGGAAAGACGGTCAATTTTGGGAAAACCGTGGCGTTCCGCACGTTGTGCGAAATTCAAGTCGCTGCTTCTAGCGAGGGCGGCGCGCCATGCTTCAGGTTATTGGATCAGGTCAAATCCATTTCTGGGGGAGCGCGACGATTGTTTCAGCAGTAACCAATTTTAAAAGGTATACGCATTCAGATATCCTTCTACAAACTGTTCCACAATTGACGGACGATGCAGATGTACTTGCCCTAGATATCCCTATATACCCTCTATCTCGCTGATCTGGAGTTCCAACATCTTACATAACTTGTTCATATGACTTTAGGATCTTTCAATCATGTACTGTAGTTGTGAATGGTGTAGAATACTTGTAAACCTTGGAGCAGTTACGAATTATACCACGTGTCAAACACCTCCAAGAAAGCAAAGTCTGATATCACAAACGAGGAATAGACGCCTCCGAGTCTAAATCCGAAATTTAACATCGTATCACGATTGACGTTGTGTAAATACGGTCGTGGTCTCCTTGGTTGGAAGAGATACGTGATATTTAGTGAGTGATTCCTTCAACGCATATGGCGTAATGCATTTGTTTCTCAAACGCGTCCTTTCGCATTGAACGGCTCTATGCCTCTTCTCCTCGTCTACCCGTTTCACAGTGTCTCCACACCGCAAACAGAGGATTTTCAATTCTAGATGAACAGCTTGGGCGTGTCTCGAGAAGAATTTACTTTGCATCATTTTCTCGCACCCAAGCCACCCACATCGAATTTTTCTATTGCCAGCGGCCTCAAATTCGCTACCGTCATCATTCATATGGACGTTGTCGACGTTGCGATGGGACTGGAGGTGAACCTTGGCTCCTTCATTGGAGGTAAAAGCTTCTCCGCATATAGTCAAGGCATTGCCAAGTTGGTCGTTTTCCATAACCCATTGGCAAACTTGATCGCAATGGCCTGGCTCGCGAACAAGGACAAAGTCAGGTTCGTGCTCGCCCGGTTTCTTCCTCGTGTACGGTTTAGGTCGTGCAGTCTGCAATCCAGTCCTACTAGGACCCGCAGCTGGCTCAACTGCTCCTTGGACCGCTGCGCGTGCGGCATGGCGCTGCTGATTCGTGCTTTCTTGAATGCTGTTCTCAGACGACGGGCGTGAAAGGGGTTTGGGGGAAGGCTGCGATGCGGTAAGGGGACTGGCAGGAACCCATGGCAAGGACGGTGTATTCACGACCTCCCCTTGAGAGGGAACATGACGATAACTCTCTGCTAGACTAAGGGAGGAGGATCGTCCAAGGACAATGACCGAAGGAGGGGGTATTTCTACAGGCGAGCAAGCCTGTCGGCCCGCGTTCGATATAGGATTGCTGCTGGAAGCAAAAGATTGAAAACCTTCTTGTCTTTCAACAGGATCTAGATCGTTGATTTCTGGTGGGAGTCCTGATTCACTGAAGAAGGATGAGTGGCAGGAAGTCAACGAGCTTCTGAAGGCCTACCTATGATCGTCATCCTGAATCATCCTCCGTCGCAAGACATAATCAATGTGATCCTCTAGCGATGTTAGAGTCCAGCCAGTAGGTAGAGGATTCCTGGTTGAATCGCTAATGCGTTGGATGAAGATCTCTTGACCTGCAAGAATTTCTAAATCTTGCTGAATTTCGGAAGGGAGATTGACACTGGCTTGGCATTGCAGACGAGGAGTGGTCGCCATGTCTCCCGCATGTGCAAATTCGGAGATACAGCTCATCGACTGAGATCGGAAGCGGAGCATATTGCTGGTGCTCAGACTGGCATATGAAAAGAGCATGAATAACTCACGTTACAATCGCTGGCAGCGGACGACCCGAAAACTTCAGGCATTTAGGTTCACTGACTGGCGGTTTCGAGTTTCGAGCAGTGGCACAAATCAGAGGTAGGAGTTGAAGGTGAAGAGCCTGTTGCGCTTTGGCTGGGAAGTCTGAGGCTCATCATCCTGACCATTGTTAACCTGTGGGCCCAAATTGGCTTGTCCAAGCTGGAGCATGATGCGATATGACATGTGATCGCGTCGCAGTATTCCAGATTATCCTGTCAGGCAACTGCTATGTACTACAGACACGTTAGCATACTATTCATCTGATGAACAGAGAACACCGTGACACTCGTTCTCAATTTCGTTACATGGTGAGCAAGAAAGGATCCCCATCACACAGCGTCAAAATACCCGAAAAGGGAAACGCATCAGGAACAGTGAACACTAAACGCGATGACAATGAGAATATGTATTAGGCAAAATGTATGTACATCCTCATCTCGCGTTTGGCGATTCTAGCTGGTCTGCATTTATTCATTTTCAAAACTTCATCTGAAGAATTCTATCTCGTTGTGCATTCTAAGGTAGCATATATAGTAGGATTGAGTTACTGACGAAAGAAGGATTATGCCACATTCTTCCTTTTGAATAAGTAATGACCAACACCCCATCTGAGAAGAAAGTCAGGTGGGACAAATGACAAGGCTGAGCATCACTTACTCTTGACCTCTGTTAAAGCCGAATAGTTCGGAACAAGCCATGTAGAAAACGCGGAACCTGATCGACGCAGTCTGTCAGCTTGTGAACTCTGAACTCTCGGCGAACCTCTTACCGGTAGAAAGCTTTCACACCCTCTATCGGGTCCTGTCCTTTCGCCTTGGCGTCAGCTTGGAGCTCTTGCAGACCAGCTACGGCATCGCAATTAGTAAGGCAGAAGGCATCATCTACACCAGCACAAATAACCTTCTCCGTTCTGATCCTGTAGCTTCAACCAGGCTTCTAATGTTCTGGAATAGTGAGTGCCAGAGAGGTACCAGCTCCGCACGAGGGTCAAGTCATCTTGGAAGTATAACTATGTAGCCGATTATGTCAGTCAGGAAGAAAAAATAACAGTGACGAGCAAGTCTACCAGCAAATCATGCGAAGGCATCGTACCACCGGAAAAGAAATTCTTGGCCATCCAATTCGTCTTGTCCCCACCTTCTTTGTCTTCCGTGTCTTCGAAATGGTATGGAGTCATACGATGGCAAAAAATATGGATGAACAGAAGTGAATCCGTAAATTTGAGCCAAGTGGATATTTTCTGGAGAAGGACCTGATAGTTCTTCATATGTTCAAACATCTGACGGGAAGATATTCAGCGTTAGAAAGAGTGTACCTCAAAGGACTACATACTTCGATAGAAATTATCCGGTCGAACCTGCCTGAAGTGTAAGGAAATTCGAAGACAACGTGTATTCGAAACGCACCGAGTAGTTTCCTGAAAATCATGAGTATTTACGTCGGCGGTGACGATGTCTAAGTTTGTAAGGCCTAGCGATCTGGCGGTAGCATCTATGTGCGCTTTTTGCGTTGAAGAGTTTGATAATCCGGTAATACGGGATTTGGGGTACTTCTGTTGTAAAGGTGAACATTTTGGGGTGAGGGTTTCGGGGTATGCACGAACCTGAGCGAGGTATAGCGAAAGACTTCCCCAACCTACAGTTGAAAATGTGAGAAGAATCAAAGGAAGATTTATAAAAGTACTAGGTTCACCACATCCCAAGTCCAAGACATCCTGTCCGTCTTGTAGCTGCGCTTTCTGACAATAGCTCTCCAGCATTAGCACCTCGGCTTCTTCCAGGGTCTCATTTCCAATTGGAAACAAGCACGAGGAGTACTTTGCCCGCGGACCGAGAGTCGATAAAATGAATTTTGTAGACACCTAGAGAATTGAAAATTTTGAAACGGCCAATGATAGAGTGCTCACCTCGTAGTGTTGTTCGTTAGCCTTCTCTGGAACGTCTGCAATGGTAGTTCTTCGCTTCACGCCTTCTATCCAAGCCATTTTCATTGCATGGTTTACTTCCAGAGAGCCATAATCTATTCCACGAAGCCGCTGACGCAGCAAAGCACGAATAACAAGTCTGACAATGAAGTCTGGAACTACGCCCTGCGCAAAGGTTAGAGGAAGCAAAACTTTGTCTTCAACAAAACTCACTCGGTCAAGTCCGTCGTAGCCCAGTTGAAGAATCCAATCAGGTATCGCCATTGTGAGGGTACAGAGTCAACCCGTGGTTGAACGGGAAGCCGTAGGATGTCAAAATTTCAAGCTTCATTGGCAACCGATCCCCCTATTCTGCACTGATTCTAGTGACAATAATCATGATTGCTTCTGTCACAGTCACAAGCGGGACAACCATTATATAATCACAATAATCCATATTCGCACTTGCTCTTCGATATGCGGCTGGGAATTCTTCGAAGGTTCTCGTATTTGATTCATCGGAGGACGAGGTCAGATCCTGTTCTCCTTCAATCTTCTCGTCCCGCTGCCGCCTTTCCTTCCTCAATATCTTTGGATGGTCTCCAGCAACACAATGATTTGGCGACATGCGTGATCGATACTGTTCTACCACCAGCACCAGTCCTATCTCCTTTTATGTCTATCCATATTCTGTCCGACGTAGAATACCCCACGCCGCGTTCGACTCACTCCCAGCGACTTTCGCCGAGGTCCCCCGTTGTAGATAACGATCCCTGGCTTCGGCTCTCTACAGCACAGAAACACGCTGGTGAATTAGCGGCACAATCATCACAGCTCAAAGCATCTCTAGAGGCTCTCAAGATTGAATCAAACTCTGCCGAAGAAGCAGCCCGCAAGGCTGAGAATGATCTTGACCACGTTCGATCCCTCGCCAATCGCCAGAAACGGGCGAGTGCAGACTTAGAGTTGCGGGTAAAAGCGAGGAGGGATGAACACATTCAATGCGAAGCATTTGCTAAAGCGCTCTCTGAACCCGACTTTTTAGCTCTCGCTCGTGCTCGTTCAGGCTTGGCAGCTTCATCAGAAATGACGAATGGACAGGATTTCGAGGAAAGTGCTGTCGAAGCTATTCGGGAAGCTTCATCTAATGACGGAAGTATCTGGTCCAAGATTGTATCACTTGTTATCGGTCCTCGTGCTCCTGACAACTACATCAATACTATCAACATGACTCTCCAGGCCAGACAAGAACTTCGGTATTGGAGAAAAGTCTCGAATTTCTGGAAAAAGACTGCAAGAGAAAGCAATATTAACACTGGCGCTCCTACCCCCTCCACTTCAAATGTATCTGAAATACGGGAAATTCTCAGCGAGGAGCGGAAAAAGGCGGTCCAGGAGTTGACCGAAAAGAGGAAAACGCTGGGATTGAACACTACTTGCAACGCGTCCACGTCAAGCGGGTCTCTCAGTTCGAGGTCAAACGAATCCTTCAAACTGTCGTATCGCCTTCCAGAGTCTCAACCGTCTTTTACTTCAGTCATGTCTACTATGTCAAAATCCGTATCCAGCTGTGAAAGTTCAGTCCCACAGTCCACTGATCGCCTTGCCCCTTTAGCAAGCGACCTTTTCAAACAAGATCTACTCTCTAGTCACTCCGCTCAACGTCTGTTCTCAAGTTCGTCGCATAAATCTCTATGGTCCTCTTTTGCAGCCGAGAAGCAAGTCGAAGTCATCTCCAGGCCTTCCGAAAAATCTTTCGGGAAGCGCAAGGCAGTAAGCGCTCGTGTTAGTTCTGCCTCTACGGTAAAATCATGTGTTATCTTCGCTGATGTAGATCTGATCTCGCGACGTTCGCAGCTCCCAACCAGCTCTTCTTTCGAATCGAATGTTGGTCAAATTGGAAGTTCCGCGGTATGTTATTTATTTTGCATGATCTTGATCCTCGTCCCGACGGTTCTTCCTCCCAGATCGACTCATCGTCCTCGAGCGGCCATCTATCCAGTCTGGCGTCGTTCAACTCTAATGCATCGCGTCAAAGTGTTCCGATCCCCCACCTATGGACAGGTCCTAAATCTCTACCCGAAGACATCGAACCCTCGCATGACAGCCTAACGTCCGCGGAACTCGCTCTGGAGTCTTTCGAACGTATCTGCAATCGGTTCTCTAGCGCAAGCAATCTTGGGTCATTGCAGAGTATTAGTGAAGAATCTGCCTTTCCCAATTCAGCGGCGAATGGACCTCAGATTGTGGTACATATATCAGAAGAGCTTAGCTCAGAATCACTTTCTAGTGCCGGGTCGATGTCAACTAGATCGATGGGAGCTTTCGACGCAGAGTTTGCTACGCTACATCCAGAGCTTTGTCTTCCTGTCCACAAGGCTCCTTTCGAAGGAGACATGACACTGGTCGAGAGTGGGAGCGAAGAAAGTAATCAAGGGTTGACTCATCATGAGAACGACATGACACTGGTCGAAATCGATGCACTTCGCAAGGAAGAAGGATTGAAGGCTCCCGTCAACGATGTCTCCCAGGAAGGTGAACCTCTGATGAAGAAATCCCGCCTTCCATTCTTCAAAATCCCTAATCGTCTCTCCCAAATGTCCAGAATGACCGGGTCCTCGTCCAAGAAGTCACTTTCCTCTTTCCGAAGTCGAAACTCTTCCAGCACCATTTCCACTGTAGCTTCCAAAGAAAACAGCGGTTCACGTTCAGTGAAGAATTTTCTTGTTGGTATACCGGCTTTCAAGCCAATATTGCCATTGCGTATCATAAAAAAGGACCAACCTGGGACAAACACCTGATTCCCGTCGATTCGTGTATGAAATCTTGAGTTTTTATTCCTATAGTTTTGTCTCTAAATTTTCTGGCTGTCGTTTTTGTGTATATGTACCGCCGTTCTTTTAAATCCACTGTGTTTTCCCCGTTTTGAACAACACGGTACTATGTCTCCCCAACTGGAGACCCGCTTTCAGGCAGTAATCAACAGCTTTCCTCCTAGTTGAATGTCAAAGCGAGACTGACAATAATGTGCTGACCGAACTTGACAAACAGATCCGGATATGCGTTCAGCTGAAAGTTAGTGTCAATTGTGTCTTTGCATTTAGTAACTATGCTGCACCGATACTTATTGTCGCCTACACTCAATCCAGCAGCTTCGGATGTGACATTTTGGCCTCGCTCATCGTTCAAAAAAAGCACTCCCGCTGTCCCTAAAAGTTTAGCGCTTTCTGTCCGATCTTCCGATCTCTGCGCGGCACTCCCAGACCTCGATGCTCGGCACAAGTACCTTTGCCTACACCATGAGGGTGGGATGAACTTACTGTATCTAATTTCCAAAGTTCCTTCTCCCTCTTCGACTTCACCCTTGATTCCAGGTAAAAGGCAAGCAGCGACCGGAATACTGTTCGCGTTTTTGTATCGCATTCTAAATAGTGGGATATAATTCGTACAGCTACGTACTGATAGATTTTGCAACAGATGAACTACAAGTTTAGAAGAACAATATTAACGACTCCAAGATTCAAGAAAACAAAAAAAAGAATTACTGCAACAGTGAAATAAGGGATAGATAATACAAAGAAATGCATTTTAGATTGCATCGGGATGTTTCTCGAGTGTACTGATGCTTCTTCCACCATTTACGTGGTCCTGTGAAGCGGTATCAATAGAAGCATGACGAGGAACATATCGTTCTTCAAGTACAAGGCCTTCCTCTGTTGGTGGGGCTCGACCAGTTGCTTTGAGTCTATATGGGACTGAGTGAGCCGCCGGTGGCTCAAAATGAAAAAGGTGGTGAGAAGGACTTACAACCAGAGGGGGAAAATACTACCGGGGGGTATCGTCCATTCTTCTGACGCGTCGTAGTTGGGGGGAACAATCCGGTCGTGGGTTAACTTGCGAATTGCCCAAGGAATGAAGTTGATGGCGACATAGGATAGGATACCGGCAATGAGACCGTAAGCAATGCTATCACCCGAATGTGAGAGTCGCGCAAGTCGATGGAGTGAGACTGAAGCTTACTTATATGACAAAGGAATGATGATAAGAGTAATGAAAGCTGGGACAGCGTCTCCGATATAGTCCCAGTTGATTTCTCGAACACTGAATTGTTTCAGAATTCGGATTGAGCATTTGACACGCCACGGTTCGGAGTTTGAACTCACTTTCTGATCATGAGAGAACCGACAATTATCAAAGCACCTCCAGTTGCCCACCCTGGTATCGACGCGAAGATCGGAGCGAAGAAGATGGAAACAAAGAATGCTAGGCCGACTACAATTGCTGTGATACCAGTCTTGCCACCTTCTGTTGGGGGAATGAGCTATGAGCAGAACAATTGAACAGGTAGGAACGCACCACTGATACCAGTCGCGCTCTCGATGAAGGCAGTGACAGGGCTAGTGCCGACAAGCGCACCCATGCTGATACTGAATGCATCAACGCAATAGGCGGCAGTGGAACCTTCGAAGTCTAGAGTGACCGGGTCTCGTAGACCAGCGAATTTTGCCATGGAATAAAGTGTACTATCGGGGGAAAATTTTACGGTAAGCAGATCGCGAAGTAGAAAAAGGCTAGAGGTTACCCAGTTGTATCTGAAACGCAAGTTACTTTGTGCGAGTGTGGAGTAGGTGAGGCAACCTACCCAGGATGTCGACATATAAGAATGTTACTAATGCATACCAGACTCTCGGATTACTATAATTGTACTGAAGAATGCATCAACGGTTGGTCCAGAGATACCGAGTAAGCTTTCTCACATCGATGACATTGCCTACTTTGTGAAGAGGGTGGAATGTTACAACCTGTTTGAAGAAATCGAAGAGTGCATCGCCAGCGTCAGTATGAGGGAAATAAGTGACGGCCGTCGGTCTGGGCCAGGAAATGATTGACACTAAGAAGATGCCAATCAAGATAGCCCCCCGTACTCGATAGAGCATGAGAAGGACGGTGAGAATGCTGTATGAATTTACGGGTTCGATTCAGTCGTTTAGTAATTTATACATTCAATCTCACCCTCCGAGGAATATACCAAGCCACATCGTTGGATTACGGAGCTGTCCATGCTCACAGTAGTATGGCAGGTTAGCGATGTAGTTGTCGGCTGTGCAACCCCCTAGACCGACAAAATTGGTTGTATCACCACCGATGACACCGAGACCCGAGGGCGCTAGGAGGGATTCAGGATCGGGCGCCACATGTAAGTAGTAAATCGTTGGAAAGCTCACACAGGCCAATAAAACTAAGATATAAATTGAAATGTTGTTCGGCAGAAGAGATGGACAACACTCACGCTATTAAAAGACCAATACCAGCACCAACAGCCAAAACCAATGACTCGGGGATGATTCGGACTAGCCATTGACGAAGACCGAGGAGGGAAAGGGCAAGGAAGATCCAACTAACGCAATCATTTGAGGTGTGAACGGTTACAGTTAAAATGCCAGTGACGTACCCTTCCAGGAAAACAGCGGCAAGAGCTTCTTGATATGTGACCATTCCAGTTCCATGAAAGCCCACAATCGAGTAAGCAAACTGAAAAAATCATGAGATGCAGCTTGGGAAAAACTGTTGATGAACGTACATAGGCATTGAGTCCAAGACCAGGGGCCATACCAACTGGCAGATTGGCGAACAGGCCCATCAAGACTGAAGATAAGGCGGCCATGGCGGCTGTCGAAATGATGAGGTCGTTGCGAACATCATTCACACATGCCAAGTAGGTGGTATCATTAGTGCAGGAAGGGTCAGTCGCACTCGTGCAAACACATGTTCCTCCTGAATCCGAGACGATAGAAGCGTTGACTGAAATCTATCGGAATGGACTTCAATGAACCTTGCGATAAGGAGGAGAACAATGTACGGACTATATAGGCCATCGCCGCCTGCGAATATCATATCCTGAGTGTAATGTTCTCCCTGAGTAGTTGACTTTCCGTACGTACCCATGTAGTAAGGCCAGCCCTAATTTCAGTCTGGAAAAGCTTAGCTGAATCACGGAGGTAGAATGAAGTCTACTTACTACAAACCGGGATCCTATGCGCTCTTTGGGGTGCCCAGAACCCTCCAGTCTAAACCATCTCCCAATAGGGGAAAAGGCAACCTATTGCAAAATTCGAGATGAGAAGTAGCGACTTGCAGATCGAGATGATGTTTACTTGAGCGTTAAGGCGGTCAGCAAAGTTCACCATAGCGAAAGAAGGGAGAGGGCGCAATGGGAAGGAGCGAAAAGACAGGAAGATGGGAGAACCAAAGGAAGCTGAGAGATACTCCCATCAAATGATCTTGAACTCGAGTAAATTATGTCCGATTGTCCGGACATGAGTTACGTCTTATCTTATCTTATCTTTTCGTGGTAAGATCAGATCGCTTGAATCCCCAAGTTTCTCCACACCCTTTTCACGCTGGATTTTTACATGCAGAATTCTTGGCCTTCGTCTCCTCCTGGAAACTCTCTTTCTGCACCAGATGGATTTGTCCGACCTCCTCCTCCCTCCATGATGCACGTTAAGCGTGTTACGCTGACGTCCAAAAAGAACTGGTGGATGGGTGCGTTTTTGATCTCATAATTTATCTGTTTTGTTGAGTAATTCCAACTTTTGACAGTCGAAATGGATGAAGAAAACGAGAGTAAACAGCCTACCTCCTCTGCAGACACGGTCGTGGATCCGTTTCACTATAATGACTACATCAAACATGAGATTCAAGGAGAACACACCAGAACGCCTTCTACTCCTACCCCCACCATGCCTCCGATGAATTACAAAATCCCTCGCCATCCAACTGCCATATTCTCTTTTCCTACTCCCACTCCGTACTCTGCGCCATCCGGTAACCCTACACTAACCCTTGCGCCATGTGCGAATGGATCTGCTTCTGAACTCTTCAAATGCATTGTGAAAAAGCCTGATGTGGTGCAGATGGAGATCAACGACGAAATGCAGTCAAATGCGTCTGATGTAACCGTGCAGTTTTTAGCCGAGCTCAGAGTCTATACGACTGTCCAAACGCATCGCAACATATGCGCTTTTCTTGGCTCACTCGAGAATGTAGGCATGGTACTTGAATATATCGACGGACGCACGCTCTTCGATGTCATTTCTGTCAGACCTGAGCTGACCGTCTCGAAAAAAATTGACTATCACAATCAACTCTTGGATGGCCTTACGCATTTGCATTCATATGGGCTCAGCCATGGTGATCTATCGTTGCTCAACATTCAGGTTACCAATTCGTCCGATACCATAAAACTTTTAGATTTTGGCCGCTCTGTATCTGCAGATTCAGTATACGCGAATCCAGAAGCAGAGCCTATAGATCCTTTTACTGCACTTGCAAAACGAACATCGATCTTTTCTCCCCTTCCGCCGAGCAAAACTGAACAGATCCATCCTGGTACTCGTCCATTCTGTGCACCAGAGATCCTTCGTGGAGAGTGTCAAGATGCACGGCTGGCGGACGCGTACAGTTTCGGTTTGATTATCGTCTGCTTGGATCGATGCGAAACTGTCGATATAAAGCCTTGGGATCAGCGGAAAGATCTTTTGCCAAAGGATCTATTTGAGGGTTGCTCAGTGTTTGAGGATCGGGCTCGGGCATACCTGCAGAAATGGATGGCTCGTCGGAGACTGATGAAGGAAGACAAGATGGCCCTTCCATGAAACGTACGTATTATTCCAGAGGCTTTCAGCCTTGGGGTGTTGCGATTGGACTTGATTTATGAATCTCTCTGGTGGGCGAACTTGTGGCGGCATGGACTATATCCTAAGGTGTATCGAAACTAAAAGCAATTGTGCCATTATTGTAACAGAATATCCAACATACACTGCATTATACCATCATGAATACACGAATAACCCTTTATTTATACACTGGATTGTGTTGAGTTGTACTACCATGTTGTACCCTGGTGTACCCCGCATAAATTTTGTCATTGTGGCAGTGCGGCTAATCGGCCGGCCTACTTTAGCTTCGCACCACGTCCATTGAGTTTATCGAGCTTTTTTCGTTAACTATGGCTATGGTGCACCCTTCTCGCTTGGGTCTTGTCCCTCCGGATTCTTCTACTCGCAAAAGGTCCCCTTCTCCGCGACCCTCTCGCCGCAGTCCTTCTCCAAGAAGAAGTTCAAGGACTGAGGATAGTAACTCCCGGAAACACGACAAACACGATAGGGAAAGAGAGGACGACAATGGGCGGGACAAAGGACCAGGTCGGCACTCTAGTCGTGAAGATGCCTATGACCGTGGCCGAAGTCATGGAAGAAATAGAGATAGAGGAGAGAATAGGAGGGCTAGTCCAAAGTATGAGGACTACAGACGACTATCTCCTACCAGAGATGATCCTCCCCATAAGCAGCAGGGTGAAAACATGTACCCTGACAGAAAGGACCGGGGTTTGGACCGTGGCCCACCTCCGCATAGCGGTTATGTACCTTCACGAAGCAGCGGAAGCGCAGATTTCTTCGAAAGGTATTCCTTTGTTAATCGTTCTCTTCATATTCAAACCTATTCATAATTTTCTTAGCCGCCGATTACAGCGTGAAAATATGACTGTCAACATATGGCCGCCATCTCCGAAGGCTCCTACTCGAGAACTGTATGCTTCTGCATCCTCATACTCGCGTTCGTCCAATTCACGACTTCTGATCACAGGTCACCCAAACGGAGCCACAAAAGATCTAAACGACGACTCTCAATATCGTCTGACACTGATTCTGAAGAAGAGGAACGTCGCAAGAGGGAAAGGAACGAACGCAAGAAGCGGAAGGAACAGAGAAAAGAGGAAAAACGAGAGAAGAAAAGGAAACGATCTCGAAGTCGACGACGGTCCGACGAGGAGGAAGAACATCGATCTAGGAAGAAAAGTTACAGCAAAAGCAAATCCCCACCCCGCAAGCGAACACGTAGTCCATTGCCCAGCGACCATGACGATGAATGGGTCGTCAAAGATTCTGGGTCTGGAGCCATGCTTCCTCCTGCGCTTCCAGTCTCGGAGCGTGCTCCTCAGACGTCCATCAATCGTGACGTTGGCTCAGACGATGACGATGATACCGTCGGTCCTCAACCAGCGGTCAGACCGAATATCAAGCGCATCGACGAACGGTCGTATGGTGGAGCTCTACTTCGCGGTGAAGGTAGCGCCATGGCCGCCTTCTTACAAGACGGAACCGAATCACGAATCCCTCGTCGTGGTGAAATTGGTTTGACCTCCGACGAGATTGCCCAGTACGAGGACGTGGGTTACGTGATGAGCGGTAGTCGACATCGCAGGATGAACGCCGTCCGTATCAGGAAAGAAAACCAGGTCATCAGTGCTGAAGAGAAGAGAGGTATTTTGAAGTTGCAAAAGGAAGAGCGGGAGAGGAGAGAGACTATCCTTAGGGAAGAGTTTTCTGAGCTTGTACAAGAAAGTTTGAAGGGTGCGGACAGACCCAAAGCGGTTGATTCATGATAGGGTTATCAAGTCATCAGGGATTCGCGATGTATTTTAACATTCGGCATCCAGGTGATTCATGTTATTTTCGTCATTTTGTATAACGTTCGAAACTCTTCTCAATAATCATCACAGGTGTACGCTTCGGTTGAGACTACCTCCTCATATCCTCCAAGGATGGTAGGATTGTAGTTCGCTGTTGGGTACTTGTCGGATGTACTTACTGAGAATCTATTCTATGTGGTTGTTCTCAAAGTCTAACTCGTGAGTAAAAGCTGGTCCAATGACCTTGCCGCCTTCTGCAATTCTTTGGACAAATATTCGTGTTGACCATTGACAATCTTCACTAAATGCTACGCCATCGGGTCTCGTTAGTCTTAGAACGCAGAATAGGAGTCTCAGCTCCCATTCTTCCTGACATTTCCAAAATTTCAACTACGTTGAGGCGCGTAAGTTTCGACGGACTTAACACGTCCTTCACCCTCGGCGATCCACTGACTATCACCATTCCTTACCATCTTCGGGCCGCCCAAAGTGCATGATTTCGTTTTCCTTGTGGGACGATCCACCCACATACAGTGAGTTCGACTACTTCCTTCTGAAAATCTACATTTGAAATGATCACCTGGCAATGACTTCGTTTTGTAATCAGTCATTATACTCAAAGTTACGAGCGATTTAAAACCAGTGGTGCTTGGCGTCAAACATCTGAATATTGTCCATCTTTCACCCACAACCAGCACCACCGCAGAATTTCGCAAATATGCCTGAAATATTCAAAGTCGAGTTGGACACACCAGTTTACAAAGGAAGCGTTTCGTGTAACACTGGTCTTTTCATTAATGGCAAGTTTGTTGACGCTGTAGAGGGTGGAACTATCGAGTAAGGGTACTCCCACAGCCCGTTTACATTCATAACTGAATGTTCCATTTAATCATCAGTGTCATTAACCCATGTATGTCTCCATTATCTGCTGTATCTTTCTTGTTGATATCTCATCGACGTCTTAGCTACCGGAAAATTACTCACAAAGGTAGCCGCGGCAAGCTCAAAGGATGTTGACATTGCTGTTGAAGCGGCGAAGAAGGTAAGTAGTCCCTGCCAATCACATACTTCTTAATACCATCTCGGTCTGTCCGTAGGCGTACAAAACTAGCTGGGGTCTCAAGGTTTCTGGTGCCCAGAGGGGTGAGCTCCTGATGAAGCTTGCCACCCTTTTGGAAGCCAACATTGATGAATTTGCTGCTCTTGAGTGTTTGAATGTCGGTATGTCGTGATTTAAACTCTATTCATCGTGGCCTGTGTTAAAACATGACGTAGGGAAACCATGGTCAGAGTCAAAAGGATTCGATATGAAACTCACGCTGCAAACCCTAAAGTATTATGCTGGCTGGGCCGACAAAGTTCATGGGAAGACCATTGAGGTTTGCCCTCTGGTTGTATACTGTTCGATTCGCCATTGATTGACATTTTTCCAAGACCAACGAGCAGAAACTAGCATACACCCGACATGAGCCTTACGGGGTGGTTGTAAGTCCAAAAACCCACTCCCACTTTGCCAAAGGCTCATACACCCGATGTAGGGTCAAATTATCCCATGGAACTATCCTTTGGTAAGAAGCCACCCCCTCAACTCCTTTTGAATGCAATATCGAGAGTTTATCAGACTATGGTGTCCTGGAAAATAGGACCTGCTTTGGCCACCGGAAATGTAGTGGTTTTGAAGGTAAGTTTCCAACTTCATTTCCCTGGTCAAGCTCGTGAGCTTCCTACGAATTATAGCCATCCGAAATAACGCCCCTTACCGCCCTGAAGCTCGCTGGCTTGGTACAAGAAGCTGGTTTCCCTCCTGGTGCGGTCTACCACCATATTGATCCAACGATATGCTAAGCAATGTTCATAGGTGTCGTAAACATCATTCCCGGATACGGCGAGTTGCATTCCACTCATGTGCGTTCTCGGAGTCAATCTGACTGTCCCTCTAGGAGCAACGGCTGGTGCCGCAATGTCATTGCATCCTGATATAAGGAAGATAGCGTTCACCGGAAGCACACTGACAGGCCGTAAAATCCAAGAAGGGTCTGCCAAATCTAATCTCAAAGTTGTCACACTGGAACTGGGCGGGAAGAGTCCCAACATCATTTTCGATGATGCGGATTTGGAACAGGCAGTGAAGTGGGCAGCAATTGGAATCTTGTCAGTCTCCTCATAGTCGGCGCTGCATTCACGTTCTATCGTTTACTTGATATTCACAGCTCTAACTCGGGTTCGTATGAATCCACTTCATCCAGTTTCTTTGGTAGTTTCTTAATCCTCGTTAGGCCAAGTATGCACCGCTGGTTCACGAATCTTTGTACAAGAGGGAATATACGATGCGTTCATCAAGGCCTTCAGTGAAGCTGCAGCTGGAGTCAACACGAAAACTGGGGACCCGTTTGCCGAAGGCACTATCCACGGGCCAGTAGTGTCTCAAACTCAGTTTGATGTATGTGCTGCGTGTACATGATTTGGGTTTCCATGACTCACTTGGGGTCTTTAGCGGGTTATGGGCTACATCGATGCTGCTAAGGCAGAAGGGGCGACCGCTTTCATTGGCGGTGAACGTCACTCCCTTACCGAAGGCTTCTTTGTAAAACCAACCATATTCACCGATTGCACTCCCGACATGAAGATTGTTCAAGAAGAAGTTTTTGGTCCTGTAGCAGCGGTTGTCAAATTCAAGACGGAGGATGGTTGGTGACATGACCTGTGATCCTCCAAATGGCCATTCTCACGTTCATCGCATACAGAGGTCATCGAAATGGCGAATGATAGCAACTACGGATTAGCCTGCGCCGTGTTCACGGAAAATGTCAGCAGGGCAATCAGAGTATCTAATGCGCTAGAGGCTGGAATGGCATGGGTGATTAAACGCGTCTTCGAGAAGTTTGATTTTGGATGATGACCGTGATTTCTTCAGGTCAATTGCAATGTGACTACGGAATACAACGTTCCGTTCGGTGGCTACAAACAATCTGGATATGGCCGCGAACTGGGTGCATATGCAATTGATACGTGAGTGCAGCATTGTATACTCAAGATCGACAGTACTCACGATACCTCTTGGGTTGCGCAGATATACCCAAGTCAAGGCTGTCCACATTAATGTAGGGCTCAGGATCTGATTGTTTCCTTGTGGTCAAATAAATTGTATTATCATGAGTGGTACAGCATAATGATCGAATTTCCAAGTTAAAAATATTATTTAGAGTAGCAAGAGTGAGGAAGGTCCAGGGTCGCTTGGTACTCAAACTCACCTATACTTATACGTAGAGAAGGAGTAAGGACGAAGAGTGATTCACAAGGCTGTATTCTGTGCCACTGTACATTATAATTAAGTGCTCCTGGTCCGAAAGTCTTTGACAAAGATCCTTTTCTCTGGAATACATATACATACGAGGACAATTGCCAGTGAGCGAAAAGAAGATGCAGAGCATACTCGTCGGTTAGGAAGAAAACAGATCAGAGGAGATGCAGGCTCTGGACCTCCATATTTAGTATTAGTAGACGCTGTTTTCATTGAGTGCAGGATAGAAATAATTCTAATACGCTTCTCAAAGAACTTACCATCTCTTTGCGTAAACAGTGAATTGCTTTGCTTCATATATATACCCCAGTAAGAGAAGACGCAGATCGACGTATATATCGTCGTCAAATTTAATTGAGAACAATGTTTTTATGATTGCGGACTGCACTGGAAGTATGGCGAGGTTACATGACATTAAAAACGCGAGCCGAACGTAGTAGGCCATGCGCGGAGCTCGTTCTGATGACACATCATGCATCTGTACCGGTACCACTTGGAAACATGGTGCACTGATTCTGAACGCCTGGTTCCAAAACATGCACCCACTCTGCGCCCGCTTTACACCGGCACCATGTTGAGCGTCACTGAATAACATACAACAGGACTGGCGCCCGAAACTCCAGATTGCGAGGGAATGGTTGTGGTGTTGAAGTATAACGAGTTTTGTGGAACACGAGGCGCATCGCTAGGGCACAGATACCACAAGTCCGCAATCTCATTGACCGCGAGGATGGGAAAAGTTCCATCGGACACAGCGGAGAAAGCCGTCGAAGCAGGTGTGCTATAGAAGCTGCTAGTGCCCCAATCTAATGTATCACCGGAAAGTGGGGCACTGGCATTTGTCTCCCAGGTACCATCGGGGTAAAAGGCGCGAAGCTCGCCACCCACGAGGCCAAGAGAGGGAAAATCATTATACGGATAAGAGGCGTATGTCTATAAAAGAGGTTATCAGACTTTTATATGATGCTTGCTTCGACAGTTACATACTGAGCTGACATGGAAAGACTCTCCGTCAATTGCACCTAGAATCAATTTTATGAGCGAAAACGATTGCGGGCAAGGACCTACTCACCGGCAGATCCCAATACAAGAGGTGCACCCGTAGAATTCGCGTTCGGAAGCGTATTGTTCAAGGCAGCGAGGGTGAAGTTGTTAGCCAAAGTCGTCACGCTCGAACGAGCTGAGATTTGTACGGGAGTTGTGGCAACAAAACTCGTGGATGCCAACATCACGGCAAGTAAACGAACAGATGCGAACATGTTTGTCGATAGCTAAGTCGAGAAAAGTAGCAAGAGAGGAAAGCTGCAACCCAAAGCTAAGCTGAAAAATGGAAGATCTGCAAACCCCGCTTATAAAGGGAATCTAACACTGTATTATACTGTATATCCGCTGTCATTTTACCCACACTGGCTCTAGCGGCTTTCTGGCTCCGTGAAAGTGTGCCAAGAGATACTAACTGCTGTGTTATGACGGAGGACGATCGCCGCAGGCAAATCGAGGCCACTGCGAAACCAATTACTATCGTTGTTCCACAGAAAGAAGCCCGAAAGTGATATCCGTGCCGCAAAATTCCATTTGGATAGTCCGGTATGGGGACAGTATTTCTTCGGTTGTTGGCTCGAATAGAAGGACAGCCAAATCAATGTCAAAAAGTACTCAGGCCAAAAGGTAGTGAACGAAAAGCAAATGTAGACGTAAAACAACATTCCAGTACGGATCTAAAGACGAGATTCAACACATTTATTAAGCGGTGCCCACGCAGTAGTCGTTAAGTACTCACCTCTATTTCTTGCTCTCCAACTCTTCTTCCATCGCGTCCTTTAATTTCTGCAACTGTACTGTCACAGCAGTGTTGCCACCCTGGGCAGCGGTGGTTCTAGCTTGGAAATCTTCGACGAAGTTTCCTAGACGTATTGCGACATTCTTCGCTGAGATAGGCCGTGAAGATGTTGGACGGAGATTTATTGCTGGATGTAAGGCAGGATCCATATTTCGATTTTCGGGGATTTGGAAGTTGAGAAACTTGAGACTTTGTATGACTCACTTCGCCTTATCTTCGGAGACGGCCGGACTAGTTGACAAATAAAGGCAGCGGCTATATTTGGGCTACATACAGATAG
>MU823631.1:0-31102 GCA_027921425.1 Lentinula novae-zelandiae | reverse complement strand
GCTGGTGAGGAGTGACGTGAGTGTCGGTGGGTGTTTTAAGTGCCAGCGGGAGCAGCATTCTCACAGGCGGGACTGGGCGGCATTCGGGATTTGTCGGATAACTTCGGGCTCGGACCTGTCGGGTTCAGCCTCTACAACGAGATCAAGTGACTGGTCTATTAGTGTGGCTGGACTCCTTCCTATAATAGTTATAGCTAACAATATTGACCTATTTAATGGCAATGTAAGGAAATTGAGATATTTGATTGATAGATCAATGCCATAACCACCCCTGCTTGGCATTTATATATAAGTCAGGAGGTGTGATGACGAGGTGGTTGATCTACAAGCACTTAATAATCTGACTTGGAAAAATGATTACCCCTTGCCTCATATCAATGAATGCTATGACAACCTCCACAATGCAACCAGCTTTACAACCTTAGGCTTGAAATCAGGTTATTGGCAGGTCCAGCTTTCCAAAGATGTGAAACAAAAAACAGCTTTTACCTGCAGGTATGGTCACTACCAACTTTGAGTTATGCCATTTGGACTTACCAATGTGCCTGCAACATTTCAACATATGATGAATGATATTCTCTGCAAATTTATCCACATCTTCGTTATGGTTTACCTTGATGACATTATCATCTACTCCAGGAATCAAGAGGACCATGGACATTATGTGGAACAGGTACTTACAACTTTGGATAAGGAAAAACTTGTGCTTAACCTCAATATGTGTACATGGGCAGTGTCATACCTTGACCAATTAACCATCATTCCCTCAACTGTCCTCTGTCAGACCTCAGGACCTTCCTAGTAACGAGCTTGCCTCATTTTTGTGTGAAAGAGAAAGGAAGGAATCAAATGGGCACTCCAACCAACCAATCTCATATACAATAGGCAAGTCCACTGCTATCAAATTTATTTAATAACAAGGGGTAGTGTTGTTGAAGGTTCCGCAAAGCTTTTGAGAGCTAAGGAAAAGCTTCAATCAATCAATTTGAATTGTTCTAAGGATTCAATATATTCCTTTGATTAAGGTGGATTCAGCACAATTTGTGCTTTGGTGGTATTAATATGGGTATATCAAGAATCGGGGTTTTGAATCAAAGTAAATTAAAACCGGTACACACAGACCCCTCAGAGGGCTAGAACTATGTGCTGGCACAACCACACAGCGTGATTTGCCCTAAGACTAATGACTGATCCTAAGTTCAAAGAATACCCAAAAACTGGATATAACTTCTTGCAGTCACAAGGAGCAGAACATGAAGTTTCTATACTCACAAGTGCCAGGCCCAATGACATGCCTAAATTTTGGCTAGATGTTTATGCAGTGAATTGTGACACTTTCAGGCATAGATTTGTATCAAGGGGACTGTAATTGAGACCCAGATTGACAGTCAAAGTCAATACTGAATCAGTCTAATAGTTGAAGGGACCCTATACACATACTACCACAGGTTGGTTAGTTTACCCATCTCCAATACTACCTTCAGATAAAAGTCTACCTGCCTGTCAAGCAGGATTATACCAGACTCAGACTACATCTGAAGAATGACCATTCTGTCACAAAGTGGCAGAGGCAGAGTGACTAAACGGAACATTGGAGCAGAACAACGAAGCAGAGCAACTAGTGATGTGCCGGCTGGGGCCCGGCTCAAAAGCCCCGGCTAAGGCTCATATAGCCCCGGCCAAAGCTCATGAAAATCCTGAGCCGGGCCCTACATGAAAGCCAGGGCCCGGCTGGGTTCCGGCTCAAGCTTGGGCCCCGGCTGTGGTATGTAGAAACTGTGAGCTTTGAAAATTCTTGATCTGATCAAGTATTCACTATTCAATGATATAATACCCTATGTAATATGTTAGTCTAAAAATATTGTCACAATCATTACCATGGTATGTTTTTTTTTGCTGCTCCAGCTTTGTGAGAGGGGTGTAACATTAAGAATAATGGTGCACATCAATCAAACAATAGAATTCCAGTACATTAGACTTATCAAAATAACAAGCACCAAAATCATTACTTGTGATTGCAACCTACTGTCAAGTTCAAATGGGACCAAATTGTTTCTTTTCTCCAGGCTTGTAGACTGACATTCAAATTGAAAGGTGCTGCCATGTCATGTCAATATAACATCTTCCTAATCCTCATTACCATCATCAAGAAAATCCACTGTAAGTTTTTCTATCACTAATGTCCTTCAATCAATTTTTATTGTCAGTCCCTCTATATGCTGATCTGATTGCAGCTCCAACCTATTTGCAATGAATAAAGTCTTGAGATTGTGATGCTTCAACAATATGACCCTTTAGGTGATCATCAATAGTTATTCCTGCAGTTGAGAATGGCACTAGTGATGCTCATATAGGTAAATATCGAGCATTTATCTATAGCCACATGATCCATTGCCAATTCCCAGGTGAAATTTTTGGCACAAAATTTAGGTGCTCAGCCCCGGCTCAGACCCCGGCTTGGGGCCTTCGAAAATTCTGAGCCGGGCCCTCAGCTTTCCACAGCCCTAGAGCCGGCTCCGGCCCGGCCAGGCTCAATCCGGTCAGGCTCATAGGGCCCAAGGGCTCAGAGCCGGAGCCGGCACATCACTAAGAGCAACTAAGTGGGGCATAAGCAAACAGGTCCCAAGATAATGACAGAGATATATTGAGTATCATAGTCATAAGTGTTAGACTCCCTCTGCCCGGCGTATGCACAGTCCACATTCTGCTTCCGCTCAATTATATACACACTACTATACAGTTTATCAGCCACCTGCAAACGGCGGACAAAGGCTCTCAGTTGTTTTTACATCCAACTGAGGTGAGCCCCATCCTACCCACTTACATATAGCATACTTACAACATATATAGTATTTACCACCTAACAGGTACTTGATACAGTTATTTTTACATCCAACTGAGTATTTACCACCTGACAGAGTATGAGACTCGTTATCTAGAAGAGCAACACAAAATAAACTTACATTCATACAGAGCCCCTGAACCATGATGTCATTGTCATCAAACATGCCGAATGTCCAACGATTCCCCATGGGTTTAGCACTCAAAGGGGAGGATAACTGGTGGCCGTACAAGAGAGAAATTAGTCTCACAGTTGAATCAAAAGGGCTACAAGGGTACCTACATGGGACCATACCCAAGCCATACCCAAGCCCAGCAACACAAAGCCAGCAGTAACCGTCACCTTCCCAGAAGGAACAACCACCACAACTACACCAACTACTCTGCCGTACAGCCAAACTCCCTCGCCCGAGGAATGGTACACCCGTGATCGATACGTAGCAAGCACCATAGTCTTGAATATCATGGACCCAACTGGGCTAGGGGTAGACTACACCAAAACTGCATCCATAATCTGGGAGGAGCTGGTCAAACAATTCAAACAAAAATCGGAAGAACTCCTACTATTCCACAATAGCAACCTCCGAGCTCACCGATATGCATACCCTAAAGAGACAATGGAGGAGCACAAAAGGACCATGCGAAACCTACTCAGGAAGGCCACAAATGCTGGTCAAACAATTCGAACAAAAATCGGAAGAACTCCTACTATTCCACAATAGCAACCTCCGAGCTCACCGATATGCATACCCTAAAGAGACAATGGAGGAGCACAAAAGGACCATGCGAAACCTACTCAGGAAGGCCACAAATGCTGGCGCAGTGATAACAGATGGACAATTCTGCATAATCATCCTCGCATCACTTCCTAAGGACTGGGATGCCGACATTAGGCACCTCCCTGGAAAAACAAGCAGTGAGGCCTTCATCCATCTCCAAGGTATCTGGCTACAAAAAGCGAAGAGGCAAATGGAAGAGGAGCAAGAGGAGAAGAAAGTTAAAGCATTACTGGCAATGCATGTAGCAAGCGCACAGGCCCCAGACAAGAGCAGGCCGACCTGCACAAACCTCAACTGCAGGAAGGTTGGCCACACCATCCAAAAGTGCTGGGCAAAGGGAGGGGGCGCAGAGGGGGTCGGAGGTTCAATAAGAACAACAAACCGAATAGGTACCAGAACCCTGGAAATGCAGTAGCAGCCACAGCTAGCACAAGGAACACAACTGCAACACCCCTGGAGACATATGTCCTGTCAGCCGACACTACCAGAGACAGTGCAAGTAGCAATGATCATACCTTTCTGAGAGGGTGGGAGCATCAGGGGACAAAGAAGGGGAACGGGAGTGAGGACGTACATAAACACTACGTAGTACCAAGCCCACAAGTATGTGCAGCACGCCGAAGCAATAAATTCCTCTATGCACCCATAAAGACCTCATACACCCAAACATTCATTGATTCCGGAGCGACCAAACACTGCTGGGTGAACAGGTCCGACTTTGTGGAATACAGACAAGTACAAGGGCAAAGCGAGAACAGCATGCTAGCAGGGGATGCTGGAAGGTTCAAGATACATGGCGTAGGAACCGTTGAGTTCCTGACCAGAGTTGGAGAGGTAGCACGGCGAATCTGACTCTTAAACGTAAAGCACACACCTGAGTTTGGACATAACCTAATGTCCCTGTCATCCCTTGACCAACAAGCCTTCAAAGGGGAGTGGGGCAATGGAGTACTAAGTGTCAAGAGCCCTGAGGGACTGGTAGTGATGATGGGGAGAGGGGAGACCAAAATGTACGAAGTGGATATCTTAGGCAAGATGCTAGCTAACTCAGTAAGGTCCCATGAGAAACCAGCCTGTCATGCCTTGCCTGATTTTGCTTCCTTACCTATCATGTTCCTCCTCATTACCTTCCTATATCTTCCCACTGTATACCCAGAGCTCCCCTTGTCCGCTTTTACCATTATGTAATATGCCACATGGCTGTCACATGTATAGTATATAGGCTGGGGACTCCTGTTAAGATCATGTACACTGTGTAACCGTGCCAGGGGCTACAAGGTGTCTAAGAGCGGAGGGTCGAGTGGGACAGTAGTGAAGTTATTAACAACACCGCCGTTACGCTGTTAGTCCCCAGAGATCAAGAGTAGTGAGGAGAGAAACTAGAAGCAGCCAAGTCGGAGCGGCGGTATCGCCGGTGACGAGGAGCGAACCAGAGAACTTATAAGTCCTAAGGTTATAGTAGAGAGTGCTTCGAGGTAATGAGCCTGAAGACTTAAGAGATGGACTAAGTTGGAAAGGGAATCTAAGTCGATAATTAAACTGAGGAACTACAGTAGTGTACAGGCAGTATTTATATCTATGGATCGGCGCAACGGTGCGGAGCGCCAGACTAACTACTAGGAGCTATACATGTAGTACCTGCGGGGTAAAGTAAAAGACAATAAGGAGAGACTAGAATGAAAGGGTATGTGTAGCAAGAAAGAACAATAAGGAAGAGATTACAATAAAGGGTAGATCTTCGGAATACTGAGCAGTGGAATGGGGTCCCGAGGCATGGACTTGACAACTCTGCTCGGAGCTCCCCAGTGTGTTATCTTACCTGGAAACTCTTCCAACCTGGCTTGGTCCCTGTTAGTACAGTCTACTAGTACTTGCTAACAGGGCCTGACATGTCTCACCTGTCATATATTTCCTCTTTATCTGTTTCCCTCAACTCTGTTTCCTTCACCTCTGTTTCTCTTCTCTGTCTCATCTCTCTGAACACCTCTCTGAACCTCTTACTCCTACCTCTGGTTAGGCTCCCCTCACCAGTATCGGCACTTCCCATACCTCCTTGTACAGCCTAGGCGGCTACCGCGTTTACTTAGGCCCAGTCTGGGTAAGACCAGAGCAGGCCCTCTGTGCCAGGGCCTCACACAGCCAACATACATACCTGGCACCAACGCCTGGGGCACATAGCCATACCAAGGATTCTGTGAATGGAGAGTCAGGGCTTGGTGGATGGCCTACAAATCAAGTTAAAAGGTCAGCTGGAATGTGCATCAACTGCCTGTATGGGAAGGCAATGCGTAGACCATTCGACAAAAAGCTCACCCACGAAACAGAGGTTCGAGAGAGAGTCCACATTGACCTCTGGGGACCAGCCACCACCCAGAGCATTTGGGGGGGGCAAGATACATGATGCTTTTCTCTAACGGGGCATCATTGGTGCAAGTCCCTGCATTTCTCAAGGACAAACAGAAGGAGTTTCATAAGTACAGCTGAGAACCAAACTGGGAAGAGGATTAGGATAATACGGGTCAACAGTGGAGGCAAATTCGATAATGACCTGATGGAAGCCTATTGTGCCAACCAGGGGATTATTATTGAGAAGATAACCCCATACTCATCCTCTGCTAATGGGATGGCTGAGAGAGGGAATAGGACCATTATTGAGGGAGTACGTGCCTTCCTTGAAGAATCAGGCCTCCCCTGATTGTTCTGGGCAGAGGCTGCTGCCACCTTCACATATGTGGATAACTTTGTGCCAACAGCACAGTTTCCAGACCGTATTCCCATCAAGTACTGGTTGAATAAATGCCAGGATGTATTGCACATACAACTGTTTGGGTGCCAAGCATGGGCCACACTCCCTGAAAGCAGAACCAAAGGGAAACTGGTGTGCCAAGCTGTCGAGTGCCAGCTAATAGGGTATATGGGCCACAGAGGATGCTGGCTGTGGCACCAACCCAGCTGCACCTTCATGGAATCAAGGAAGGCGAAGCTCATCGCTCCAGGGAATTCACACCTGAGACCAATGATAACGAACTGGGAGGAAACCAGCCTGCAGGCGACCTAGAACCAGCTGCACCCACCAATGGACCCACTGATCAACAACTTGTGGATCAAGAAGGCGATGAACCACGGTTACCCAGGCCCACTCCTGATTCCTCTCCACCACTACCTTCTCCTGATTCCAATTCCCCCCCAACACTACTGCGACAGAGTAGCCACATATGCACCCCTTCACATGTTGCCATTGAAAACCGAGCTCTAGAGGAGTGGAAACATGATGCACAGGCCAACAGAGAGGAGTGGGCAACCAACTTGCCGCCAGCTGGCCAACTCTGATAGCTGCAAACCCCTGGGTTTTTGCGTCAGCTACTAGCAACACCTGGGTCCCATCTACCTTCAAACAGGCGATGAAAGCTCCGGAAATCTGGCTTCCACCCATGAAGGCAGAGTACAACACCCTTGTTGCAAGAGGCTGCTGGGAACTGGTGCACCTACCACCAGATGCAAACCTCACGGGTGGAAGGTGGATGTACACCATAAAATGGGGACCAGGAGGGGAGGTGCTTAAATGCAAAGCGCGATGGGTAGTGCAGGGCTACACACAAATCCAGGGCCAGAACTATGACAAGACATACGGAGCAGTTGCCCATATGGAGTCAGTGCGGATCGTGTTGGCTATTATTGCCACCCTCCGGCTCTCCCTCTTCCAAGTAGATTTCACAGCCGCTTTCCTCGACTCCCCCATCTCACACGATGTGTATATGCGGCAACCAGATGGGTTCATCTGCCCAGGCAACAAAGACAAAGTCTGCAAGCTTAGGAAGTCAATCTATAGCACTATGCAAGACAGGAGACCCTCGCCGCTGGATATCTCACGTCCAGAGCTGACCCCTGCATTTGCTACCATCAAGATGGTGCTGAATACACCCTAACTAGCACATATGGAGATGATGTGTGCCGGGGGTCATCTACGGAGAACGGGAGGTTGCGAGCAGTGAACGACCTCGCAAAATGATGGGAGTCTAGCGAAGTCACATCCCACGTCCTACTAGGAATGAACATCCAACAAAGCCCAAATACGAAGTCTATTACCATCTCCCAGAAAGCCTATATCCTCCAAATGCTTGAGCATTTCCAGCTCCTGCATGTACGGCGCCACCACACACCCCTCCCTCCTAATGTCAAACTCTGTGAAGCACCCACCCCGCTCCCTGATGACGACCTACAGTTCATGACAGGCAAACCATACTGTGAATTTGTGGGCTCCATACTCTGGTGCCAGACGTGCACTCATGCCGACATCTCTTTCGCAGCTGGACTACTTGCAAGATTTCAGCTTCACCCTGGCAGGTCCCACTGGGAGTGTGTTGAATGGCTTGCAGGTTACCTCCTGTGGTCCTGCAACTACGCTATCACCTACGAGGCCAGACAAGAACATACTCCAGGCATGATACTGAAACCAAAGGGCTACTCTGACTCAGACCACACTGGGTGCATGGATACCCGCAGGTCTACCTCTGGCTATGTGTTCTTCATGGCCGGGTCTCCCATCTCCTGGAGTTCCAAATGTCAACCCTCAGCCGCACTCTAATCTACAGAGGCCGGATACATTGCACTGTCTCAGATGTGTCAGCAGGCGGTCTGGCTACAATCCTTCCTTGCAGAGGTCAACCTAACCCAGGAGGGACCTGTCACTCTGCTGGGGGATAACTTCGGATCTATTAGTCTGACAGAAAACTCTAAGCGACATGCTTTGGTCAAACACATTGCCCTCCGGGAACACTACATAAGGGAGAAAGTCGTGAGCAGAACTGTGAAATTCTCTGAAATTAGAACAGGCACGAATGTTGCAGATGTATTCACTGAAGCCCTCAGTGGGACGATCCATGTGAAGATGCTTGGTTTATTAGGACTGTATCGTGCAGAGCAGGGGGGGTGTTAGACTCCCTCTGCCCGGCATATGCACAGTCCACATTCTGCTTCCGCTCAATTACATACACACTACTATACAGTTTACCAGCCACCTGCGAATGGCAGACAAAGGCTCCCTCAGTTGTTTTTACATCCAACTGAGGTGAGCCCCATCCTACCCACTGTTAAGATCATGTACACTGGGTAACCATGCCAGAGGCTACAGGGTGTCTAAGTGCAGAGGGTTGAATGGGACAGTGGTGAAGTTATTAACAACACCGCTGTTATGCCATTAGTCCCCGGAGATCGAGGAAAACTAGGAGCAGCCAGGTCGGAGCAGCGATAACGCCAACAACGGGGAGCGGACTAAAGAACTTATAAGTCCTAAGGTCAGAGTAAGAAGTACTTCAAGGCGACAAGCCTGAAGACTAGCAAGTAACAAGAGTTCAGAGAGAGACTCAAGTTGAGTACGTTAGGAGAGTGATCTAAGATGATAATTAAACTGAGGAACCACAGTAGCGTACAGGCAGTATTTATATCTACGGTTCGGTGCAGTGGTGCAAAGCGCCAGACTAACTACTAGGAGCTATACGTGTAGTACCTGCAGGGTAAAGTAAAAGACAATAAGGAGGGACTAGAAGGAAAGGGTATGTATAGCGAGAAAGAACAATAAGGAGTGGATCTTGGGATACCAAGTGGTGAGGTAAGGCGCCGAGGCATGGACTTGACAGTATCCACCTCTTCGGCTTGAGCCCTCAAAAGCCGTTAGTATCGGAGCTTACTATCAGTCATCAAGGAAAATTTTCCGAAAGCTGTCAGGATTGGGATTTGATCCTTTTAGTCCGCAGGAAAAAATTTTGCTGGTTCACCGTACACCGATTACAATTTGAGGATATCTCTGGTCCGTGCGCCATTTTGACCCTATAAAGCCAGGCGGATTTTTGCCCTGGACCTCCATCTCCAAAATCCTAAGTTCTCATGTCTGCTAGCCGTAACACCACACAAACTACCTCCAACATCGGTTCAATCCTGGTCACCACTGGGACTGGAAATCAACCCCTGGCCCCGACCCGCCCGACAATGCCAAGTGCTTCCAACGAAGAGCGGGAGCTTAAAAGACAGTTGGAACGCAACCGGGAGAGGTTGCAGAAGTTAAAAGAAAAGAGAAAGGCCAAAGAAGCGGCCAAGAAGAGAGCCGAGGAAGAGGCAGCTAGGAAGGCTGCAGAAGAGGAGAAGGCAAGGCAGGAAGCTGCTGCCTGGGCCACAAGCGCCAAGAAGAGGGAAGAGAAGGCTGCAGACAAGAGGAGGAAAGGAGGAGGAGAAGAAGAGGAGGAGCAAGAGGAAGGAGTAGAGGGAGAGGTGCCGGCGCCGAAGAAGGCGAAGACGGTGGCCTCCGAGAAAGGCAAGGAGAGGGAAGTAGAGTAGTAGTAGTGTAGTAAATGGACATCGGACATCTTCTTGTAGCCTCCTGCCCTTCTTTACATATTTTTTGCTTTTTTGTATATAAAAAAATATTATCGCATCTTGACGCTGAAAACGAACGGGCCGCGGAGCGGTGAAAGAATAATTGGTTTGAAGTATAAGTAGTTTTAAGTGTGAATGAACATAAGGAAAATGAAACAAGTTAATTAGTAATACAAGGTGAAAATGAACAATATGAAGGAGAGAGTAAGCAATGTAAGGGAGAGGATAAACACTCAATTTGCTGTCATTGTGTTTACCCTCTCGATGCAACGAAGTAAACTTCGGCAGAGAACAGAATTTCAGGAAAGGAATAAAATGATTTCTTTTTTATGATCAAGGTCCTGGCTTCTGAGGGTATTGCAGGTACCAGCTCATCAGCAGCAACCCAAGAGAATTCATCGTCGGTACCTTTGTAACCGGCCCACTAAATATAATACCAAAGGGGACAATGTTTGTACCTCCTGTCCAGCTGGGAGTCAGGGATTTTGGCAACGTTGTACTCCTCTTCACCATCAACTTCGATTGGAGGTGGAGGAGATTGAGTATGACTCGGAAATGGGTTCGGCATAACTGGCTCCAGCTGTGAAACGTGGAAAACTGGGTGGATGTGGCGAAGATAATCCGGGAGCTTGAGTTCATACGATAGAGTACCAGGTCGACTGATGACCTTGAATGGGCCAAGATATTTTTCTGAGAATTTTTCAGTAGGACAAGTAGATCAAATATGCTTAGCAAGAACGAAAACTTCGAAGCTGATCGGGAACTCCGGGTGCGAGATTCTTTTCCTGGCAGCTTGTTCCTTGTAACGAGATTGAGCTAGAAGGATTTCTTCTCGAAGGAAGACGTGGAGTTCATTGAGGTGAACGACGAAGTCTCTGGCTAGATCAGACTTCATGTCGACCTCGGGCCAAACGGTAATGTTGGGGTGGTATCCTTTGTTGGCAAAGAAAGGCGTAATACTAGTTGAGGCATTCAGAGTGTTGTTATAGGCAAACTCGGCGATTGGTAAGAAGTGCGACCAGTGATCCTGTTGGTAGGAACAATAGATCCTGATGTACTGTTCAAGAGTCTGATTGACGCGCTCGGTCTGCCCATCGGCTTCCGGATGGTATCCAGAGGTATAGTGCAGTTCCATGGAAAGCGCTTTGCCAAGAGCCCGGAAGAATGCCGGAACAAATTCAGAACCATGATCAGAAGTAACATGATTAGGAACACCATGTTTAGAGAAAATGTGAATAACAAAAAGCTCAGCTAGTTGTTCAGAAGTAATAGTGTGAAAAGCTGGAATAAAGATTGCTTGCTTGGATGATCGATCCACAACAACTAGGATAGCTGTGTAACCATTTGACATTGGCAGTTGCTCAATGAAGTCCATGGAGATTGAATCCCATGGTCAGACCGGAACTGGCAGAGGTTTCAATAAGCCATAAGGCCAATGGCGGCGAGGCTTGTTGTGACCACAAATAGGACAAGAAGTAACATAATCACATATGAAGTCTCTGACCTTGGGCCAAGTATACTGATGACGTACAGCTTCAAGAGTGCAGTTCTGGCCAAAATGGCCCGAGAGTGGGTGATCATGAAAGTAGCGGAGGACTTGAAGGCGAAGATCGCCGTGGTTCGGGACATAAATACAGACATCAAGGCGTAGTAGCTTGTCACTACCTAAGCTCCAGCGTTCATTGGAAGGATCTTTAGCAAGTTCCAAACCAACGATGGAGCTCGGGTCGGCCGGAAGGGCGAGGATGATGGCCTGGTGTAAGGCTTCGATATCCATGATGATCGGTGCTCGTAATGCCGGGCCTTCTAGGAAAGTAGCTTGAAGGGACGCAGTGAGTTGTTTGTTAGTAAAGATAGGACGGAAGTTATGAGGGTTCACTTGGGCGTAGCCGATATCCCCCTCTTTAGGGTAGACATCCCAGCGTCTAGTTATTGAATCGGGTTTCTTGCCGAGTTTCCCTGGTCGGAAGCAAATGACCATATTAAATTGATGTAAAAATTCTGACCATTGGACCTGCCGGCGAGTAAGAACCTTGGTAGTAGAGAAATACTCATGATTTTTGTGATTGGTAACAACATCAACTGGTGACATACCTAAATTTTGGCTAGACATCTATGCTGTGCATTTTCACGCATAGATTCATATCAAGAGGACTGTAATTGAGACCCAGATTGACAGTCAAAGTCAATACTGAATCAGTCTAATAAGTTGAAGGGACCCTATACCCATATTACCACCATTTGGTTAGTTTACCCATCCCCGATACTACCTGCAGATATGACAGCTGAACACCATTTGAGTCAATCTCCAAAACAATTAAATTAAATGAATATTGAAGTACCTACCTATGTTTGGAGGTATACTAGAAGCTTGGGACCGTTAGGGACCAAATAAGGACATGTAGATTCAAATTAACTGGTATCTGACCGATTGTAGAAGTTTCCTTGCGGTTCCGAACGTTTATTGTATTAAATTAATTGTCGGTCACGATTGAAGATGTTGATGAATCTGATGACAAAAATACTATTAAATTAATTCCTTCGTCAAAACCAAGGAATCAAATTTATAGCGAACATAGACCATATGATCATGTTCAACCTAGGACGTATCGTCCTATTCAAATTAATACACCTACAAAGGTACCAAGAGACCAGATGAATCAAATTGATAGTCATGGATATACTCCAGCCTATAAAATTAGGAATGAAGTCTCGAGACCAGGTGTAGAAGAAGATATAGCAAAGAAGATATTCGATGCTAAAGTTGATTTGAGTACAGAAGAGTTAGCAGCTTTATCACCTGCTATCAGAAAGATTATTATGCGCAAGATACGCAATAGAAGAGTCCGTCCAAGGACTAAAACATATAACTATGTATTGACTTTATCCAAAGATGGAGAAACTGAAATTCTGGATGATCCATCCAGAGTACAGATGATTGATACATGCATTAGAATCGAAGATCTTTGGCAGGATCAGGCCGATGTGTTTGAAGTCCTGACTGAAAGTCGTAATGACATTCCTGTTGGATCTATAGTACAGAAAGATATTGTGGAAAGTTTTCTACGAGATCTTTCCGTTGATGATGAACAAAGAAACATTGCCATAGTTGCTAATCAAAGTGTGGCATATGAGGACCATAATGATCATCTAGTGGTAGTAGCGAATCAATCCAATGGATTATGTGCTGTTACTCCCGAGATCAATAATAAAGATGAAGAGATTGAAAGTGTATTGGACCAAGGTTTACAAATTGTTGTGATAGACTGCTTGATAGCTATAGGTCTAGGTATTACTTGGGATCCAGAATTCACGATCAGAATGCAAGATGCAAGTGGTAAATTAAATCAAACTCTTGGTTTAGCAAGAAATATTCCATTAACATTTGGTGAAGTTACGGTGTATTTGCAACTACACGTACAAAATAAAGCTCCATTTCAAGTGTTATTAGGGAGACCTTTTGACGTCTTGGTGGAAAGTGAAATTAAGACCTTTGGAAACGGAGATTCCGAGATAACAATCAGCGATCTGAACTCACACAAGAGGGTTACTGTAGGAACCTATCCTCATGGCCAGAAAGGTCGAAACAATCAAATTAATACCTCAAGGTATAATGAACCAAAGAATGTTCCACCTGATAATGAAAAATCGACAGGTGAAAATGATTTAAAGGGAAATTTTCATTCCTCGATGAGTTGAGTAGTGACCAAGGAGAGGATGAATATGCTATAAGTTTCCACTTTGATGAGAAACAGAGATTGTATTAGATGGATACAAAAGATGTGATCAAGAAACATTCTCTAAAAAAGAACTTTCTGAAGCATATGTTCTTGCATCTAGAGAACATTTGAAGTCTCAAGACGATCAAGCTGAAGAAGTAATTGATTGTTACCTTAATCAAAAGACGATTGGGAATAAACAACTATTCTGTGTATGGAGAGATGGTGTATTAGGCGAAATTGACGATTCAATTAAATAATGATCAATTCAATTTAAACCCTATAAAGTCATTCTTCCTTCAAAACGGAAGAAACAAGCCTAAACCTATACGAAGAAGAGTTCAGAAGAGGCGCTTTCTTGAACCTATACTACAAAATTTTAGTTTGGGGGAGAATTGCGATAAATCTGAAACCACAGGGACCACACGGAATCAATGTAATAACGAAAACACCTCTGGAACAGTCAGAGATGATAATTGGAATAAACCTAAAAACTCTCAAAGGACTAGGAAGAGAATGGTTCAATATGAAATACTCAAAAGAGGAATTGAATCATTTCAAAGGTCTCAACCAAGTTTTGAGAAAGTAAGATATGAGTTGAGGCAACAGAAGAAAGGAAAAGCCCAAGGCTCAAAAGACAAGAAGGAGAATGTTCAACCAGATCTATTGATTGAACCTCCGACAAGTAAACTCGAGGAACATATTAAATTGAATCAGCAGGGTGAATCTCCTATCAATTTAATAGATGAAACGATTAAACAAGTGGTTAATGAAGCCCTAGGAGTTGAAAAACCCATTAACTTGAATACAGAAGAAGTGTTTACGAAGTACAAACCTGTTGACAAGAGGGTTAATCCTATAAAGGCGACGTTACCAGATGAATTTAGAATTGAAAGACACATTCATGGTGATCCGTTGTTGGAACTACCTGAATTGTCGAAAAATCCTAAACCGTTTGTACCTACGGGAAGGTATACGGAAGAAAAGAAAAAGATAATAGACAAGAATCATCCTGAAGGATTTTTGTGGGAACAAGAGAGAAATCTTATGCACGAAATGATGTGTAAACAGGAAGCAGGTTTTGCTTGGCAACCAAGTGAAGCTGGAACCTTTAAAAATGAATTCTTTCCACCTGTGAAAGTACCTGTCATTCCACATGAACCGTGGGTTGAAAAGAATATACCAATTCTGCCAGGTATCTTTGAGGATGTCTGCAAAATAATTAAAAGTAAAATTGACTCAGGAATATACGAACCATCGAATGCTAGTTATTGTTTGAAATGGTTCTGTGTCATTAAGGAAAATGGCAAGAGTCTACAATTAGTACATAGTTTGGAACCTTTGAATAAGGTTACCATCCAACACTCAGGTGTGCCTCCTGCAACTGCAGATCTAGCAAGATCTTTCAGTGGAAGATCTTGTGGAGGAACCTTAGATTTATACGTTGGATATGATGAACGAGAATTAGATCAATTGTCTAGAGACATGACGACGTTTCAAATGCCGTATGGACCACATAGGTTAGTAAAACTACCTATGGGGTGGACAAATTCAGTACCTATATTTCACAATGACGTGACATATATTCTACGAGATGAAATTCCACACGTAACAATTCCTTACATTGATGATGTACCTGTAAAAGAACCATCAACTCGATATGAATTACCAGAAGGAGGTTACGAAACTATTCCGGAAAATCCTGGAATTAGACGATTTGTTTGGGAACATTTCCAAAACATGAATAAAGTAATACAACGAATGAAATATGCGGGAGGAACCTTCAGTGGAACCAAAGTATTTCTTTGTTGCGAAGAAACAATTGTTGTGGGACATAGATGTACCTATGAAGGCAGTATGCCGGAAGAACATATTGCTCAAGTAGTCCTAGAATGGCCTCCATGTCGTGATAAGACAGAGGTTCGAGCGTTCTTAGGGACTGCAAGTCAATTGAGAATGTTCATTGCGAACTTTGCTAAGAAAGCAGCTCCTTTGACTAAGTTGACGAGTAACGTTCCATTTGAATGGAATGAAAAATGTGACAAAGCAATGGACAAATTAAAGGATGGGATCCGAGACTGTCCAGCTTGAAAACCAATTAATTTTGATTGGGATGTTTACTTAGTGGTGGATACCTCTTACAAAGCTGTAGGATGGTATATCTATCAAATTGATCCATCTGAAAAGAAGAAGTTCTTCAATTACTTTGGATCAATGACTTTGAATGAACGCAAAGCACGATTCTCATAATCTAAGAGAGAATTGTATGGCTTAAAATTAGCATTGGAAGCTAGTTATTATCATGTCTATGGATGTAGACGTTTAACAGTTGAAACCAATGCGAGTTATATCAAAGGCATGCTAGACAATCCTAGTTGTGGTCCTAATGCAACTATAAACTGTTGGATTGAGCATGTATGAAACTATCACTTTACATTAATCCATGTAAAGGTGCAACCCATGGTCCTGATGGATTATCACGAATCACACCTGGTGGATGGCAAACAAAGCATCCAGAAGTAAATCCAGAAGATTACGTTGATGAGGATGGTGGGGAACCTATTAATTTTATTATGGGAGATGGGGAAACAGAAGAGCCATATCAATTTGATGACTTTAAAGATCAAATTGACCCTAGAAGTGGTTACTTATATGAAATAGCTCAAGAAGCTGATGATATTGAATTAGATGTACAAGAAGCTCTGGATGAAGAGCGCAGCTACGAGATTCATAGGAACCACATGTTAGAATCCAAAGACGCAACATGTGAAATCTTCAGTAGGAGTTTATTCCCTACATCCGATGAAGAATTTGTACAAAACAATCCGTACCCGGAAGCACATAGATCTTCTGAGGGTCATAGATTGGACAAATTAATTCCTTTGATTAGAGATTATTTGTCAAACCCCACAGATGAATTCCTGGGTAAAATGTCAAAAGATGAACAGATTGAATTTATTAGATTGATTAAGAAATTTCAAGTGGACAATCAAGGAAGGTTGTACCATAAAAATACTGATCAACCTGATCAACCACAATTGGTGGTGGAAAAAGAAAAGTGTATGCATATGTTGAATAGTGCACATGATTGTTTGGGACACAAAGGAGTCTTTGCAACGAATGATTTCTTGCAGAAATGATTCTGGTGGCCTGACATATATAAAGACGTGGAATGGTATGTGAGATCATGTCAGGAGTGTCAAAATCGGCAGATGAAGCTGTTGAAAGCACCTCCTACGTTGATGCATACACCTTCATTGTTTCAGAAGGTACATGTCAATACAATGATAATGTTGATTTCATCTAATGGATGTAAATACATCATCCATGGAAGGGATTCACTGTCATCATGGTCTGAAGCCCGGGCAGTAAAACATGAGAATGCTAGAATTTTAGGAGAATGGTTCTTTGATGATATAATTTGTCGTTGGGGATGTCCTGAAGAAGTAGTGACCGATAATGCAGGTCAAATGAAGAACATGCTAGCTTGGCTAGAAGGGAAGTATGGAATTAATTGAATTTAAAAGCTGTTTACAAAAGTCTAATCAACGGGGTAAGAGACTTAAGCTTCTCTTCTCCTCTCTCCTCTCACCAATGGTCAGTGTATGTTCCACACGCCTCAGAATCTCATTCTCCTTTCTGTCGGTGAGGCCCTAGTCAGTCAGGTATGCTCCGCGCGCTTGCAGACCGTCTGCCCTTTTCTGACTCAGGTGCTCGGCATCTTAGCCTTTATCATTTGTTTCACTTTTTTCTTGTCCTCTAATCTCATATATATTGTGCCTGAGAGTTCTCGAGTCTACTTTCTGTCTGACTTATCGAACTCTCAGGTGTTTAGAGTATATATTATAACCAAATCCTCTCTGACTAGTTGACTCTCAGTGCCGTTTTCGTGCAATTGTTTTCCATTACAAAAAATACATCACTCTGCTCAATTTAAATGACTGATAACGATGGTACAACTTCGCAACAAGAGGAACAATCTCCACCTCAATCCCAGAATGGAGACCAACAACAGCAGGATCCTGCTGAAGGACTATCTCTGGCTCACTGACTCGGAGGAATTGACGACCCACCTTCGTTGTCCCAAAGTTGTATGTCAGTTGTACGAAAATTCAAGCGTGGTGAGAAAGTCAAAGTCACAGCTTTGCTCGAGATCCAAGCCCTCCTTGCTGCAGCAAATCTCTCTCAAGAGGCCCTCACACAAAGCTTCTCACTGTATATCAAACTCCTTGATTCCATTGAGAACCGAAACAGCAGAGCAGCTGAGCGTGGAGGAAACAGAGAGTCCGGCATTGTTGCAATGACTAGGAAGTGGCCCGTCGATGAGGAAGAAGAAGAATTGGAGGATGATATTGATCAACAAGCTACATCCCATCAAAAGATCGATGAAACAGTCCTACCCTGGCTCAACCGAGCATCTTCCTCAAACAGAGCAAACCTTTCCGAATCTCTTGAAAAGACTCCAGTCATCCTCGCAAATCTCGCTCGAGAACCAAAGTATGCTCGATCCACCATTCAGTCCCAGCCTGATTGTCCCGTCTTCTCTACCGAAGACTGGGATGATATTGTCAATGGAAAACCAGCACGTTTCGACCACATCTTCTCCTCAATGCATGCGACTACCCTTGATGAATGCCAGACCCAGAAGGTCGGTGAGGTCGAGTTCAAATTTGGGCCACCAGTCCCTGGAAAAAGGGTTAGCAACTCCGGAGATTGGCAGATTGTCTTTGCCAAGTACTCCAAGGCCCTCACATTTGTCTTTCCCCATCAAGCAGATAAACTCGAGAAATACAGCGAGCATGTTGTTAGACTCTTCGGAGCCCTTCCTGAACTCGATCACAACAAAGTCATCAACTATGACAAGGCCATCCATTATCGAGTCTCTCAATCTCGACAGTATGAACTCACCGATTTCGGTGAGTTCCAGGACCTTTTCTCGCATTGGATCCAAGCTCCTCCCTCCAAGATTCGAGAGTCAGGAAAACGAGAAAATAAGTCTCGGAGACAAGAACCTTGCAAGAGGTACAATGAAGGTCGGTGCCCAAACACAGTCCAGTCTTGTGGGTACCAACATGTCTGTGGAAAATGTAACCGGAATGCCCATACCCATCCCAATTGCCCAAACTGATCATTGGACCAGACGTCCTCGCTACGCCCGTGCACTAATGTGGGACGATGTTGAATGCCCTACGGAGAATATTAGTTTGGCTGATAGCTCAGTTCATATGGCTCCTCTACCTCAACCACCTAGAGATGTAGTCCTAAACAACACCGTACTGGATACAATTCGAAAAAATCCCCATCTTTTCAATATTACTACACCCATTAATGTTGACCGCTTTCGAACCCTCCTAAACTCTCATCCAAACCAAGAATTTGTTGAATCTGTGTGTACAGGCTTCAGACAAGGTTTCTGGCCTCGAGCATCCAGTGATAAACCCGGGACTCCTTTGGTATTAGATCGGACATGCAAGTTACATGATCCTCACCAATTTGCTTTTGCTTGTGAGCAGCGAGATAAGGAGATCAACGAAAAGCAATTTTCACCCACGTTTCACTCCTTACTACCCGGTATGCAATGTGTTCCAGTCGTCGTTGTCCCAAAACCCCATACAGACAAATTTCGTCTCGCTGTAGACCACAGTGCCGAACCTTTTGCCTTAAACTCCCTTATCAGTCGTAAGGATGTTAAGATCAAAATGGACAACCTACATGATTTGGGTGCTACTCTTATCCGTGTTCGCCGCGTATACGGGCGCTCCGTGAAGTTAGTGGTGTTCAAATCAGATGTATCTGCTGCATATCATCAGTTACCTATGGATCCATGTTGGCAAATAAAGCAAGTGGTTGGTTTTGGGGACAGATACAATGTTAATCAGTGCAATAATTTCGGAAATTGAGACGGAGGAGGTTTGTTTGGGTGTTTCATGGCATTGATGTTGTGGGTGGCCATTTATATGAAATTCATTGTCGATTTGTTTGCCTGGGTCAACAACACATTTGGTTGGGATTTTGAAGGAAATTTAGCATATTACGCACCTTATGCCGAGTTCTACCCCTCACGACAGACCAGACTCCTGGAGTTTTGGGATGACATTGGTTTGCCTCATGATAAACCAAAGCAGAAGTGGGGCACCGAACTCTTGATTCTAGGTTTTAATGTGGATCCTAACGCTATGACCATCATGATGACTGTAGAAGCTTGATTAGACCTCATTCGGGCAATCCAGAAGTTCGCAGGAGTTGGAAACCATTGGATGCTCAAGGAATATCAACACCTTGCTGGTTGGATTAACTGGGCTCTAAATGTTTACCCTCTACTTCATCCAGGCCTTTCTGCGTTATATGAGAAAATGGCTGGCAAGACTGAATCTAACCAGCGGATCTGGACTAACAAAGTTGTAGTGCGAGAGTTGCTGTGGTTGGTGGAGAAACTCGACATTCTGAGTGGTGTAAGAATGCTTGAAAATGAAGAATGGGGTTTTGAAGAGGCTGACATGGTCATGTACTGTGATGCTTGCCCAACAGGTATGGGATTCTGGGAATGCCATGACGGCAACATGTTGGGCTACCAATGCTCAATTCCGGATGATCATGCTGACGGAAAACCAATTTTCTACTTTGAAGCACTCACTGTTGTCTCTGCCATCCTCTACGCTATTCAACTTCCTTCTATCCTCCGAGTTTTTGTGTTCACGGACAACACTAACACAGTGGACATGTTTCACTCTCTGAAAGCAAAACAGCTATACAATCCTCTTTTGCTCACCACTGTTGATCACACCATACGCTCAGATGCCCAATTTCGCGTTGCACATATTTGTGGAGAGCAGAATGGCATTGCAGATGCCCTGTGACGTTTTGACTACACCCGTATCTCGTACCTGGCACCATCTATGACAATTTATAATTTTATACCCCCATGGCTTGTGTTGGGGGCAGAGCATTTATGAATTTACCACCTCCCTCCTCCAGACAACCGGTTTGCGAAGTCTGGAGCCGGGAATGCCTGCTGCACGAGCGTAACATTGCGCTTGGCAGTGTCCTTGAACCATCATCTCTGTCCTCTTACACCTCCGCTGTTCAATCCTACATGACTTTTTGTCGCACTCACGATTTCCCTTTTGATCCAACAACAGACACCTTATCTTTCTATGTTGTCTACATCTGCCACTTCATTAAACCGAAATCCGTCTCCAGCTACCTCTCTGGAATCTGTAACCAGCTCGAAGTTTTTTATCCTGATGTCCGCCAAAACTGTACTCATCCAATTGTGAAGCGAACACTGCAAGGTTGCAAGAAGATTCATATTTCCATTGCCTCCAGAAAATGGCCGCTTCAGCACACAGAACTTACTAAAGTATTCGACAAACTTCATTCATCCCCGTCTTTCGACGATCAGCTTTTCTTGGTATTGTTTTTTTCGCTCTCATGCGATTGGGAGAGTTGGTTTTCCCCGATAAGAATGTCCTTCAAGATTTCCGAAAGGTTATCATGCGGTTGTCTTTCCTTGCAAATGACAATCATATCGAGTTCAATCTGCCAACACATAAAGCAGATCGCGCATTCAGAGGAAACCAAATCGTGTTCAAGGTTACATCAGATAGAGATGATACTGTCAAAATTGCTCGAAATTATGTTCGTCAATGTGACAGCCATTTCCCTGGGCTCCCGCATTTATGGGTTCGCTCAGACGGCTCCGTTCCAACACGGTCTTGGTTCATCCGCAGGTTACGCTCACATTTTTCTGACAATGTGGCTGGTCACCCCCTTCGTTCTGGAGGAGCAACGTGGTTAGCTTCTCTGGCAGTTCAGGTCGAACTCATCCAAGCCATTGGCCGTTGGGCTTCTGAGTCTTTCAAGATTTACATCAGGACACACCCCGTACTACTCACGGCACTACTTTTTTCCCAACAATCATCCACCTCCTGAACATTCACTTCTCCTCATCATCACCATTCTCATGAAATTCATCATTGTACCCTTTACCCATACCGTCGCTCATGAATCTCATTCTTCCTTACAGGGTACAGCCGCTGTCATCAGGGCTATACCCGTGTTCACCTAAAACCTTTGTTTGATCCTCAAATGACGACGGAAACGATGAAAACAATGCCTCGATTGATTAGAGGAATAAGAATTTCCGCTTACAACTCTCAAGCTAATGGCAAGATTGAAAGAGCACATTTGGACAGACGGCAGGCTTTAATTAAAGCAACTGGTGGAGATGTATCTAAGTGGTTCTACTTTTTAAAGATGATACTATGGGCGGATAGAGTAACACTGAGACATGGTCTAGGTTGTTCCCCATATTTCCTGGTAACAGGAGCTGAACCGTTGCTTCCCTTTGATATTGTGGAATCAACTTGGTTGGTGAATCCACCTAATAGAGTCTTAACTAGAGATGAATTAATTGGATATTGTGCTCAAGCTCTGTCGAAACATAACTCATTCATTGATAAAGTGCTGTTACAATCACTTCTTTTCCATCTTATCTTTTTCCTTATCTCTTGTCTTATCTTTTATCTTTTGTCTTATCTTCTATCTCCCTTATCCTATATCTTGTCTTATCTTGTCACCTGACCTATTATTTATGCTTACTGATACAACATGCGCTTTTCATTTACTTATATTAAACACAGCAGTCTCACAACACATATACAGCATAACGATCGAGCTTTCATTACTTACACATTGCTTTACTTATGTTCTACTCATGTTTACCACTAACCCAGGGCGTTGGGCATTACTAGGGCGGAGGGTTGTTTACTCGTATATAAGCTGTAGTTACTTGCTGTATTTCCTTAGCTTTGATCTCGTCTATTCTACCTGGTTTAGCCCAGAACTTTGCTTGCCTCCTTTATTGCCCTGCCGTCTGAGATTTTCTTGAGTGTGACACCTGGTGACATCCGTTACTAGAACCAGTCGCTGACAAGTGCGACAAAGAGTGGATGCAAACAAAGTTGCAGAGCTACGAAGATTTGAACAAAAATATAGACATACAATTAAGGATTGGAATTTCAAACCAGGGCAACTTGTCCAGGTTATGAATTCTGGAATTGAAAAGAGTTTGGATAGAAAGATGTATCCAAGATATAGAGGACCTGTGGTCGTTATCAGACGAACCAAGGGTGGCTCTTATATTATTGCTGAAATGGATGGATCAGTACTCAAAGAGAAGGTCGGAGCCTTCAGAGTATTGCCACATTTTACACAAAATGAACCAATTGAATTGCCAAACAATATTCACGAACTTATTGACTTAACTGCCGAACAATTAGATTTAATGGTGGAAGACGAAGATGAATATTAGATGACACCAGAAAATGATTCCATATTCGATGCCATACCGCATCTGAGACTCTCAGATACAAACTTTGATGAAGAACTCAGTGAGGGAGAGGTTCAATAATTAGATTGAAACTCTAGATGATATACTGTTACAAACAAACATTATAAAAAGAGCGGCGATGGTAAGATGATGCATCTACTATACAGCTGTGATGACATAAAGACAGTAGGCATGGAATGAATGAATAGGAATAAAATAAACCATGTAAAGACAGTGAATCAAATCGAAGAACTGTTTCTATAGAATTTATGGATTCTGAACAATTGCACCTGGATGAGGGTGTATCAGTTCAAATAAAAATCAATTAGGTGGATTGCAGACCTAGGCAGAGACGTGTCCTTTGTCTTCCATCATAGGAGTAACACCACGGGTGAATGGAGTAGTAGCGCGTTCAATGGTCTTAATGACTGGAACAGCAATCTCCATAGGAGTGACAACGGTGTCCTCGGAACCAGTGGTGGGAATACTCTGAGCAGTAGCGAAACTTGTGTCAGAAGCAGAAGAGTCTGATCCAGAATCTTGGCGACTTTTCAATATACTGCAAGCTTCGTCCGCAATTACCTTGGCAATACGAGCACGAGTTGCATAATTTTTGACCAAGTTTGCGTTAAATTTGAATTCAGCTGCTTGAAAGTTCAGCGTAGCAGCATAGACCGGTAACCGTCCCTCTATGAGGGAAAACCTCGATAGAGGGACTGGTAAAATTCGTTTGACATTTGAATACCACCAGTTTTGATGGAACGGTCCGGTTGTAAATAGTCTAATTAGGCAATGCGATTTTCGGGGCTATCTCATTCGGGGTTAACCACGAGACAGCATAGTGCCGATTTTTGTTGGCTTGCTTTGCACTTTCGAGTTTTTTCGAGTACAACTACGACTGACGCATTTTGAGTCCTCATTCCTTCCCTATGCTATGACATCAACTGATCCACCCTCTCTTATTCCTACTGTCCAAGAACTGGTTTGAATCTTGCCATTCTCTTCAAGAGCCTTCTTTACCTCCTTGACCAACTCCCTCATTTACACTCTCATGCCAGCTTTCCTCTTGTGACAGTCTGAAGCTACCCATACCTGGTAATGCTCTGGTGGGCCCTCTGTATTGCCTTTTCCCACTCATAATAAGTTTCGGAGGAGAGTATGGATGAATGAGAAACATCTCTAAACATCTGCATCAAAATTGATGGATGCTATCAGACCATGCCGGCGGGTTTTGACAGCGGCACATCACTCACGTGCATTCTCATTTGAGCTATTACCATAAAAGACTATATATGTCATGATTATTTACGGAATCTCATGCAATTCAAATGTCAAACAAATTTTTCCAAGCCCTCTAGCGAGGTTTTGCCATGCAAAATTTGATCTTTGATCATTCCTCCTAGAGGGCTTGGTCACCAAGCTAGTAGCAGCAATAAATTTGGTACTTTGTGACTCAAGAGGAGCTGGCGGAGTATTGAGATTAGAAGATATGACTTGAGCGAGAGCATGATTGATATGCTTGCTGTGGGTCACTATAAACGAAATGAGAATCCATTTGAAACAGATTTGAATTAAATTGAATCACCTTTGTCTTCAGCAAGGCATGACATACAGTTAGAAGAAGCGTGACTGTCAGTGTGGCAATGAATCTTGCCGGGACGAGGGGAAACATCATTCACAGCAGACTTTTCATCCTTATTGGATCCTTTGTTGGAACCAGTGGTTGGATAGGGAGTGCTGCGACGATTCTATGACATAGAATAAGTCGTGGATATAAAACATGATTACCATTTGAACTCACCTTGATAAAAGAGAGAGCTGGCTTCTGTTTGAAACTGCGTTCAGTTCCAGACACCAACTCATCCTCGGAGGCTGAGTTCATCTGAATGAAATTGATAAATCAAATTAATTGAGATTAGATCTGTAGATTTACCTCGACATCAGAGTCAAAACAAACAGATCTAAGTTCACGTTTGACATCACGAGAGGACTTGTAGCCTTCTTCTTGGACTTCCTGATAAAACGAGAGTTATTGGAATGAGAAGAGGCCTCGTGATCTGAGTGAACAGAACAAGCATGATCGAGGAGACGATTCCTGATGAAAGTGTTCTGAAAGACTATTAATGTAAATGGTCATGAATAAAATTGATACGTACACGAGCATCATTGGCAAAAGCCATGAACTTGAGATGTTGCTCGAAGTGAGAATCACTGACAATGTCAGGGAATAGTTTGTGCCCGAGACACAAAGTATCAATAATGCTTTGACAAGCAGTCAAATTAGAAATTTGTCTAACATGACTACGAAGTGTAACAGGCTTTACCTGATAATAAACATATTGAATCAATACAAATGATCTAAAATGAATGGGTAAACATACCAAGAGGTCATGTAGATACTCGGTAGACCGACGTAGAACAGAAATTGTTGCCTTGTCGGGATTGTTTGTCTTCTTGCCTTTGTACGAAGCAAGCAGCTGCTGCAAAGCACCCAAATGGGGCTCTCTGACTTGAGCAATGTCAAGATCCTTCTTGTGATGGATAGGCATGCTGGGATGAACGATCATGGCAGTTGATGGAACTTTGTATGGGATGAGAGCTCGACTGAGTTCGACTAATGCAAGTCGGCTCAGAACGAATGGCATATTGAAAGCCAAATGCCCTGAACTTTTATACCAAAAGAATGAATGAAACTCCTGACCAAATTAGGACAACTGAGGACAGTTGGATTCTTTAGTTTGGGGGAGGAGGATATCAATTTGATTGAAAAATTACAAAATTTCAATTAGACTAATAGTTTTGCAATTAGATTGAATAGTATTGTGAATGCAGTGACCCAGAATTGATCAAAGTGATCATACAGAAGGTCAAAATATGCGGAATGAGTAAAGAAGCTGCGCTTAGAACCTGAAAGTGGAGTTGAGAATATCTCCCGACGTCATTATGATCAATGGTGAGGGGAGATCGACTTGAACACTCAGGACAATGAAGACAGTAAAGTTGTGCGGACCTGATCTCGCGTGAAGGTTCATGCCAGGATCCGGAATTGAGTCTTACTTTGAACTCCTATTCATAGGTGGAGCTTAGAGTATAGCTCGATGATTTACAATTACTCATTCAAATCAAAACAATAATCAAGTTAAAAAGGGTACTGAGTGAACCGTGGATGTATTCATTTGTTCAAATTAAATGAGCAGGTGCATCTATAATCAATTTAAATGGGATAAACAAAGTATTTGTCCCAGGACTTAGTCTCACTCATTCAAATTAATATGAAGATGAGCATAAAAGCTCGTAAATTGATATATACAGGATAGCAATGAGCTATCCACAATAAAAGTAATAGGTAAGATACCTACAAGAAAGATACAAGATATATTAGACTAATAAATCTAATAAAAACAAAATGGTCTTGATTGACCGGTGGTTCTGAAAAGGTCCATGATGAGATTTTGGTTGGGTTGAGAAACCCGGATGACATTGACCGCGAGTGGTCAGTGTCAAGCCCATGCCTCGGGCCTCCATTCCGCCGCTCGGTACTCCGAAGATCCACCGTTTATTGTAATCTCTTTCCTATTGTCCTTTCTCGCTACACATACCCTTACGTTCTAGTCTCTCCTTATTGTCTTTTACCTTACCCTGCAGGTACTACACATATAGCTCCTAGTAGTTAGTCTGGTGCTCCGCACCGATGCGCCGCTCCGTAGATATAAATACTGCCTGTACGCTACTGTAGTTCCTCAGTTTAATTATCGACTTAGATTCCCTCTTTAACTCTGTGCTCCTCTAAATCTTCAGGCTCAACGCCTTGAAGTACATTCTTGTTAAGATCATGTACACCGTGTAACCGTTCCAGAGGTCACAGAGTGTCTAAGTGCGGAAGACGAGTGGGACAGTAGTGAAGTGTTTAACAACACCGCCGTTACGCCGTTAGTCCCCGGAGATCAAGAGTATAGAAGGGAGGAGCTGAGTAGCAGCCAAGTCAGAGCAGCGGTATCGCCAGTGACGAGGAGCGGGCCAAAGACTTATAAGTCCAAAGGCTATAGAGAGAGTACTTCAAGGCGTTGAACCTGAAGACTTTAGAGGAGCACAGAGTAAAGGAGGGAATCTAAGTCGATAATTAAACTGAGGAACTACAGTAGCGTACAGGCAGTATTTATATCTACGGAGCGGCGCATCGGTGCAGAGCGCCAGACTAACTACTAGGAGCTATACGTGTAGTACCTGCAGGGTAAAGTAAAAGACAATAAAGAGGGACTAGGATGAAAGGGTATGTGTAGCGAGAAAGAACAATAAGGAGAGATTACAATAAACGGTGGATCTTCGGAATACCGAGCGGCGGAATGGAGGCCCGAGGCATGGGCTTGACAGTATCCCCCTCTTAGGCTTGAGCCCTCGAAAGCCATTAATATCGGGAGTTGATTAGTCACCAAAGGAAAATTCTAAAGGCCGTCAGAATCGGAAATTCGTCCTATCAGTCAGCAGGAAAAATTTTTCGAAAGCCGTTGGTACCGGGAATTGTCGTTAGTCATCCATGAAATTTCCGGTTCACTGTAAACCAAACACAATTCGAAAGAAAATTTTCGCTGGTCCGTGCGCCGTTTTGTGCCTATAAAAAGGGCCAGGTTTTGCCGCTAAGGCCCTAACTTTTTCCAAATTCCCCTAAGTCAACAATGTCGACCAGTTGTACACAAACCACCACCACCTCTTCTTCTACTACCGCCGGGCCTTCGAGGTCACGGCCCACAAACCCGCCTCCCGCCGATCCTGTCGAAGACGACCAAGATGTTCTGGATGAAGACGACGACGAGGCCATCCGGCGGGTGGAGGAGAAGGTCCGCAAGATGAAGGCAAGGAAGGCGGCGGCTGAGGCAAAAAGGAAGGCCAAAGCAGAGGCGGCCAGGAAGGCCGCAGAGGAGGCGCAGAAGCAGAGGGAGGTAGCAACGCGGGAGTTGGAGGAGCGCCGGAGAGTGATGGCGGAGGCGGCCGCCACTCGTAGCCGGCGTGGTTCTTCGTCAGGAGGAAGTTCGGTTTCCCCACGACGGCCGGTGGTGGAAATCCGAAAAGAAAAGGGGAAAGGCAAGGCCAAGGCCCAGGTGAGTAACAAGGCCCTCGAAAATAGCTGTTTACTAATATTCTTGTTTGTAGCCTGTTGGCGGGGACCCCGATGACGGCGGCGACGGTGGCGACGACGACGACGAAGGCGAACGGGCTCCCTGCGAACGATGCAGGAGCAAGAAGATCCCTTGCCAGATGCAGGCTGGCAAGAGGAGTTCAATCATATGCAAACCCTGCCACGATGCGAAGGTCAAGTGCTCGTACTCCGGGCGGCCTTCGACGGTGAAGCGGGAGGGGGGAGGACAACCGACTGGCGAGCGTCTGGCAGTTTTGGAGAGCCAGATGGCTCAGCTGCTGGCGGACAACTGGCAGCTCAGAGAGGGCCAGCTCAAGGCTGTCATGAAGTACGTAGCCCCTATCATTTTCCTTTTCTCACCGTCTCTACGCCCTTATTTGTATGATACATCACTCCATCACTTTCACGTCCCACCATTGTCGAACCCTCATCGATTACTGATCCACCTGACCCCCTTCATCAATTACTGATCCATCAGTTACCCTTCTCCTTCTACCGGCTTCCGCCACCTTCTTTATTCTCAAACTGTACAGTATTACATCGTTAGTTCTCGCAGACCGGATTGTGTATATAAAGACAGCTCCCACTACCTGGTCCCTTATCTTGACCTCTCTGTCATTATCTTGGGACCAGGTACGTGCTTACTTACTAGTACCTACAACTACGATACTAATATAACTCTGTCATTATCTTGGGACCAGTCTGTCTCTGCTCCGCTTAGTCGCTCCGCATTATCACTCCGCTTAGTTGCTCCGCCTCCCTGCTCCACTTAGTCACTCCGCCCCTGCCGCTTTGTGACAAAGGCCAACAATTACAACCGCCACTTCAACCGCAAGTTGGACTGGCTGAGGATGGACGCCGCGAGGAGACGGAATTCGCCGCCGGAGATGCCGGAACCAGGAACGTCGCGGCTGCCGAAGAAGAGGAGGAGGGTTGTCGATAGCGAGGAGGAGGAAGAGGATAGAAGAGTAGGAGAAGATGAGGATGGAGAAGGAGACGAAGAAGTAGAGGTAGAGGAAGAGGAAGGGAACGAACCGGTGCCGAAGAAGGCCCGGTCGGAGAAAGGGAAGGAGAGAGAGGAGTAGGGTATACGGACATCGGACATTGGCCTATCGGCCCTTCTTGTACTTCTCGTAGTCTTCTGCCTTCTCTACATATATATTTTTTGCTTTTTGTATATAAAAAATGTTATTGCATCTTGAAATCGGAGAGCGAATGGGCCGTAAAGCGGCGTAAGAAATAATTAGTTTGAAGTATAAATAGTTTAAGTGTGAATGAAACTAAGTAAAACCGTAACTGAAGAAACCAGAGTAAGTGAGCGAGAAAGAGGGATAAACACTCAATTTGCTATCATCGTGTTTACCCTCTAAACACACGAAGTAAACTTCGGCGGAGCACGGCGGAAACGGGAAAAAGGAATAAAATGTTATTTGTGATCAAGGTCCAGGCTTGTGAGGGTATCGAGCGTGGAATGCCGGTACAAGTTCGTCAGCATGTAATTCATCAGCAGCAACCCAAGAGAACTCATCGTCGGTACCTTCGTAACTGGCCCACCGAATATAGTAACGTAGAGGACAACGTTTATACCTTCTGTCCAGCTTAGAGTCCAGAATTTTGGCAACGTTGTACTCCTCTTCACCATCAACTTCAATTGGAGGTGGAGGAGATTGTGTACGATTCGGGAACGGGTTCGGCGTAACCAGCTCCAGCTGAGAGACATGGAAAACCGGATGAATGCGGTAAAGATAGTCCGGGAGCTTGAGTTCGTAAGACAAAGTACCAGGTCGACTGATGACCTTGAAAGGACCAAGATATTTTTCTGAGAATTTTTCAGTAGGACGAGTAGAGCGAATGTGCTTAGCAAGACTTCGGAGCCGATCGGGAACTCCGGGTGCGAGATTCTCTTCCTGTCAGCTTGTTCCTTGTAACGGGATTGAGCTAAAAGGATTTCCTCTCGAAGGAAAACGTGGAGTTCATCAAGGTTGACGACGAAGTCTCTAGCTAGATCAGACTTCATGTCGACCTCGGGCCGAACGGTGATATTTGGGTGGTATCCTTTGTTAGCAAAGAATGGAGTAATACCAGTGGAAGCATTGGGAGCGTTGTTATAGGCGAACTTGGCGATCGGAAGTAAAGGCGACCAGTCATCTTGTTCATAGGAACAATAGATCCTAATGTACTGCTCGAGAGTTTGGTTGACACGCTCGGTCTGCCCATCGGCTTCCGGATGATATCCAGAGGTATAATGAAGTTCCATGGAGAGCGCTTTACCGAGAGCCCGGAAAAACGCCGAAAGAAATTCGGAACCACAATCAGAAGTAACATGATTAGGGACACCATGCTTAGAGAAGATGTGAATGACAAAAAGCTCAGCTAATTGTTCAGAAGTAATGGTGTCGTGAGTTGGAATAAATATAGCTTGCTTGGAAGATTGATCCACGACGACTAGGATAGCTGTATAACCATTCGACATTGGCAGTTGCTCAATGAAGTCCATGGAGATGGAATCCCATGGTCGGACCGGAACCAGCAGAGGCTTCAACAACCCATAAGGCCGATGACGGCGAGGTTTGTTGCGACCACAGATGGTACAAGAAGTAACGTAGTCACAAATGAAGTCTCTGACCTTGGGCCAAGTGTATTGACGATGTACAGCTTCTAAAGTGCGGTTCTGGCCGAAATGGCCGGAGAGTGGATGATCATGGAAATAGCGGAGGACTTGAAGGCGAAGATCGCCGTGATTCGGGACATAAATATGGTCGTCAAGGCGTAGTAACTTGTCACTACCTAAGCTCCAATGTTCATTGGAAGGATCTTTAGCAAGTTCCAAACCAACAACGGAGCTCGGGTCGGCGGGAAGGGCGAGAATGATGGCCTGGTGTAGGGCTTCGATATCCATGATAATCGAGGCTTGTAAAACCGGGCCTTC
>MU823630.1:0-31452 GCA_027921425.1 Lentinula novae-zelandiae | reverse complement strand
GTTTCGTTCTTCGTACAGGTACAAATCTCAGCTGTTACTACCTTATTGGTTCCACACTGAGGTTTTGTTTCGTTTCGTTCTTCGTACAGGATACTCGACCTCTAAGAATGATGATGATAATTTCTCCACTGATTATTATTGGGCACTGATGGAGAATATTTTGAATAAGGACAAGCAGCAGTTTGATCGAGAGAATGGAGTGTGGCTTGAGGCACGCGAAATTTTGGGGGAGGAAGCTGTTAGACCCCATCTGACGAGGACAGAGTTTATAGATCTTATTTTGAAGTTTGAGGATAGATTTGACAATGGGGGAAGTGTATCTCAATGGCTTGCATCTTTGAAACAAAATGTGATGTAAAAAGATATACTTGGGTACAAGGTAACCAGCTGAGCCTGCAGCCTCCATTGAAGGAAGCTGACATCCATCAGGTTGATTCGTGTAATATGCTTCCTTCCTTCCTATGTGCCAGACCCTTGAAACTTGATTAAACATTGGAATAGATTGATTTTTATACATCTATCGCCTAGTAGCCACTGCTACAGGCTTGTCTAGTACCGGGTTTTACCCTTCTATTTAGGGATCGTCGAGTTGGTAATAACTACTACGGAAGGAAAAGAAAGGATTGACGGAACGAGGAGGAGTGCAATCGAACAGGCAGACTCATGATCAAAGGATATGTATCACCTTTCGAGAGCTCTCAAGATTCCTTTCCGTTTTAGTCTGTCCTGCGATCTCGCTTTTGTTCTTCATTGTGGTCAGGGTCCCGCGAGAGTACCAAGAATAGCGAGAACTTATCCTTTATCTTTAGAAGAACCAGGTTATGTTTGAAAATGAATGCCCCGGGCGACTCGCAATTTGAGACATAGTTCTTACAATGGTGAGTCAAGACGACTAGTGAGACAGAGTCTGCGCCTTACTTTGTTTACAATCATAATTGACACTACCAGTAAGAAAAAAGTACATGGATATTATAACTGGCGATGAAGGCTACGCTTGCGGACAATTGATAGAACGCCGAGGTGCAGGGTCCGAGACTGGTTAACTCCTGGTCGTTTAGGTCTTCCTGCATCGTCGCCGTCGACTCGAGGGAATGAATACTGTCTTCTCCAGGTGTCTTGGCCACTTGTCAATCTTTGATCTACCATCTACCTAGGCAATTGTGTGGTGGGTCGAGATTGACAAGCGACTGAGATTCCTGTGAAAAGGAGTATTCATGAGTCGACAGGAGCTCTGCTAAAACAATGATTCCACGAACCTAGGCAATTCGTGGTTTCGCGTTGAAGCACTGACTCCACCCGGGGGAACTGATCTGACCAGTACAAGTTCTCGCTCCAGTAGCTCTGGAGCATCCGGTTCATGCCAGCTTACGCTTCACACTAGCGCACGGTGAAGCGCAGGCTCCGGTTCGGTGAGGTGGAACCGGCGTGCATACACATGTGGTATTTTTTTTGTCCACTTGAGTACCAGTCTCGCGGGTCAAAATTATTCACGAGAGGGAAGAAGGGTTCATTCCTTAGCAGAGTGAAGATCAACAGTTAACCAATTCCAGACCTTTCAATAATTTGTATCTTAACTTCCATTATGCAAAGCGTCCTGCCACGGCTTTCACACGGTAACCGTGATCAGCCTGTCCTTGTTCTTTTCTTCCAAATATCTCAGACATGCCTAATTCCGCTATCTATTCATTCAACGCCTTCAAGGCCATTCAAGAACATTATACCCAGAATGCTTCAAGACTAACTGCCGACCAATCCCTAGCGCATCATGAAAATAACATCAAGAAAACAACTGCGTCGCCCTTCCTCGCGTTTTCTGGAGGGAACCGGATCAAGGACGTCTGTCGGAAAATTTTGAGCAAAGGACGCGAGCAATTGTCAGAAGCATCTGATATCGATGTATGCACATCATTATCGCCTCTCCGGCCACCCTTTCAGATGCGCCCTATTTTCAGATAGCTACAGAGGCGTTCGGCTCCAGACTCGTCCTTGACAGACTATTTCCGACAGGACGCGCTGACCAGCTGGTATCGTGGTTCGGCAGCCCCGAATGTTCTTTAATTGAAGGCGAGTTGGAGAATTTGGCACGACGTGTCATGAACGGCACGTCAAAGGTTTTCAAGCAGTGAGATCCCTGATGTCATTCCTATTCTAAATTCTCGCCTATACCTTGGCACAGGGAACGGAAGAAAGCGCAAAGAGTTCCAGGTTGGTTATCCCCCCTCATAGCGGGCCCTCCCCGCGACTCAACTTTTTCAGGATCTGGATTCCCTATGGCAATCGCTGGTCCAAAAGACGTTCCAAAAAACACAGAAAAAATATCCAGTAGCAGCGGGCTAAACGAGGTATCAATTTTCTCACTCGAGTACGCGGTCCTTTACTTAGGACTTATCAGAAAGGAAAGCGGCCCTCATCGGGAGATCCGGTAGAAGGCGCAGCAGCGGTCAAGAAAGCAACGGGACTGAAAGGTATCTTTGGCGCTAGTAAGTGCTCTCTGTTCATATTGTCGTCCGGGAGCTCATTCCGTACACAGGTGAAGCTAAAGGGAATCGGAAGCCGCTCGCTGAACTGCCGAAGGACAAGGTTCGTCGTCTTATTTCTCGAATTCACTATCCTTCTGAGCGGCCGACAGAATCAGAGTAATGCACCACAGCCGCCTGTTTTCATTGTCCCACAGTCAAATCGTTCTTCCGGCCATCCTCAAGCTCGACCTCTTTCTCGATCTGCACCCAATTCGCACCGTCATGCCATCTACATCGATAACGATGTCTCTGCAAATAATCTTGTTCCACTTCGCCCCGATAACATCTCAACTGACGAGGCTGCCCAGACAAACGTTTCTGGGTCAGACACCGCTCCATCTTCAGTCGCTGCCCGAATGCTTCAACCTACCGCTGTGAACAATGTTGTTGCCCCGGAAAGAGCCTCTGGACCATCTTCTTCGCCTGCTGTTGCTTCTGACACTTTCAATTCCGAAGGGAAGAAGGGAGAGGCGCAAGTTTCCATGCCAGTTCCGGAGTTCTCAAGTATTCTCAACCCTGTCAATGGTGCAAAGCCGGCCTACGTCACGACTTTTTCCTCTGAGAATGTTACCCCCGAATCAAACCAAGAATCTTCGCCGCAGTCGCAGTCAAAGCCGGCCTACGTCACGACTCTCTCCTCTGAGAACGTTATCGCCAAGTCAAATCAAGAATCTTCGCCGCAGTCAACGCCGTTTGTTGCCACCTCTTCTGACCTCAACACTGTTAGCGAAGGCAAATCTACTGTCATCGATGCCGCTTCAGGCAACTCCTCTGTTTCTGAATCTGAACAAGACAACCCGATCCAGGACTCGTCGACTGCAGAGTCTTCAACAAGCGCGTTCACATTTTCTGACCCCTCGACTATGTCACGTAACATCTCTTCGTCGAACAACGCTCAACCTCTAGTTTTTAGTATCACTTACAATCACACCCATCATCACCATCACCATCACCACCACGTCCATAACCACTACCACGCAGCCTAATTTCTAGGGTCCAGATTTTCCAGGATTTTTCTCATGCGAAATACAATTTTACCTTGTTACGTTACATAGGCGGAACGACATTTTTACCTCTTTGTGGCCCGTTTCCTGTCTACGTACAATCATACTAGCCCTCGGATTTTTTTGATTATAGAGCACGAGTAGCCAGCTATAGATGCGTTGTTCGACATGTACTACGCTTATTTATACACTTTCATTGATTTATTGAACACAAAATTCTGAAAGATTTGTTCGTATCCGCCTTCCTGTTGTGGACTAGAGGTGCTAAGTTCTAAATTCCGGGTGTGGGACTGGAGAGCTCAAGGTAGTGTTGGGATCTATGGAAATATGAGAACAGAGGAGAATTTGCAAAGATCTGAAAGAACCAAAGTTTGAAAACATGGTGCATTGATAGATATCTGATCAAGTCGGAATACAGAGCCCGGGGAGGAGGGTGCAACGCAGAGAGGAATAAATGGTTGTACAAACTTGAAGATCTATGAACACTGGTAGGAATAGGAATAGGTAGGGACACGCCCGAGCATCAAAGGAAAAAAATGCGGCAAGAGTGAAAAGAACAAGACTGTAAGATCAATGGGTTTTGAAAAGTAGCAGGGGATTTATTCTTGAAAGAGTTGAATCATTGGCCAAAGCAATCCTCGAAAAGAGTTCAAGGTGTATTCTGTTGACAGCTTGAGTTTGAATTGATGTAGTCGAGGAAAGAAATGCGAGAAAAGTGATCGCGAAAGTGCCATGTATGGATTCAGAAATTAACAACGAAGAGTTGAGACTGCGCTTTGACAACCTGTTTGACTGTTACAGTTCACCTCTACAGCTTTAAAATACGATTAACCTTTTTTTTGGCAACGAGACCAGACCCCGAATAATTTTTCCAGCAAGAGCGAGCTAAAATTAGAAGAGCACAGTCTAGTCGTCCTATAGCGTCCTATTCATAGTTGGACGGCACCAAGCACTGCTAGCAGGGAATTTGAGATAGTAAACAGTCAGCTTGGAGTCATTGCGGGATACGGAACGCTGTCGGATGAGTACCCTCTGGCTAAAACACTGGCTAAACGTCTTGGTCAGAAACAGAGAATCAAGCAATGAGTTTGTCAGAGTCAATTCAGTTATAAGATGGCTGACTCATCGGAATCGTCGGCAGAAATACGACGTGTATCGCGTAACCGCGCTTCCGCAGAACAAACCCGCAGACCCCGCAGTCATGGCAAACATTTATAAAGGACCTTGCCTTATTATCTCTGGTCGCTATAGTCCCCCATTTCATTGGAGTTATATAAATATAACCAGTCAAAGCCATCATAACACAAAGAACCCTTTCCGATCCAGCCAAATCCAGAATGCTCGCTTTGTCTCCTGCCCGTGACTTATTCGCTTTGTCTTCATCCACTACAAAGACGCCTTTTCCCTTGGACCATCATCATTCTTCTGTTCTCCCCTCCTTCCCTTCATACCGCCAGCCTCCCTTTGTCGAAACCCCATCCCAGCATCGTGCTCGCGTCGCGTTTTCGCGTAAAGAGTACAACCGACAGGGTGAAGGAAAGATAGTCGAAGAAAGGGTGGAAAGTTGGGTTCGAGAGCAGGTCCAACAGAGTACTTTCATGATTACCACAGCAGCTAGAATGTCGTTCGTGAATGACAAGGCAGTCAAGGGTCATATGAGAATCCTTAATCGTCGACAAGGAGGCGCTCCTACTCTCAAGCCCGTGCCCGACGAAATAGTGCTTCGTCGCATGCTCAAAGACTCTTCCAATTTCCTTTCCTCTATTACAGAGGAAGAAGATGAAGAGCCATGCATCCTTTACTCGACTCCCTTACCGCGATATTCCACATATCCCACTCCAGCTCCGTACTACAACAGCAGTCCACCGTCCCCGACTAGATCATCTCCTCGCATTCCAGCGAACAGCCCAACCAAACCATTGCACCAGCGCCGGTTTTCTGACTTGCAAGCCATACCAGAAGGCTTAGAGGAGTAGACCAATCCTGGACCTTTATTTCTCGGTCGTCAAGATCTCCAACTCCATGCATTCCCAGTATCATTCTACTGTCGGTGCAATCCAAGCCGGACACGCTTTTTGTTCCAGAATCGCTTGGGATGAGTGTTCAAATGTTTATAACATAAATGTCCTTATGCATCGAATAGCATCGCCTGCTATGCCAACTCCGCATCTCTTCGCGTCCTACTCTTCGCAGTTAGATGCTTCCTGCATAGCCACGTGAAGACGGCTTTCCGTTGCTATATAGCCTCCCTAGCTCTTTATTGAAATTATTAACTTCGATTGCTCGTGGCTTCGAAATTCCCGGTCCTTGATGCACTACTCATGATTTATGTTCTGTACTTTACATACATAGACTTCTCGCTCCAGTATCATGTCGCTCACAGTGAATGCACAATTGTACTCAACTCGAATATAACGAATCGTCCTTGTCCATCGTATCCTGTTCACTACCCTCCATCTGTGTATTCTCTGTTCTCCCAAATTCGAATTTACCCAGCCCCAATTCTCCAAGTAAAGCGCCTGACATCCCAATGAAAACCACCGCTCCAGCCAAAAGTCCAACACAAACTAAGAACGAGACTTTGTACGTTGGGCCATATACGGCTATATACACGGATGGAAAAAAGGAAACATCAAAATCCAGTCAACAGTCTTCGCCCAAGAGTCACAAAAATTTGAATACTCACATAAGAACACTTGTGGTCCAAGAATGCCAGAAAACTGTGCGACAGCATTCGTTATACCGATCGCGATTCCAGCTGCGGTAGTCCCATGAGCTGCTTTAACTCGGTTGGGCCATAAAATCGGGTACACAGAGCCAGCTGTTGCTGTTGAGACGAGTAGAGCGAGATACCGTACAACAACGACCTATATGTAGAACGGGGAAAAATGCGTAAGCTAAGAGTCAATAATCAAGTTCCCCCTGATCACGAAAGCAATGATATAGGTTGAAAATACTTACGTCGACTGTTAAAAGTAGAACGTAACAGGTGATGTTCACAATTTCCACTGTAACTCATGCAAGCCCAGAGGTACTATTAGCGTTAGTATCAGAAATGATTGGAAAGTACTCACGTCCTATAGCGACCCAGTACGGATTCCATTTTCTCATTTGAACCAACCACCCAAGTACGTTCAACAAAACAAACGTAGCGAGCGAAGGCGGCATGGAAAGTACGTTGCTCAGTGCCGTTGTGGTGAAGCCTGTCCAAAGCATCGAGTAAGAAAACACTGCGTATTGGAACAGAACAGGACAGGATAGAGAATTTTGAAAATAAACCGCGAACCGTACCAAGATCGTATATAACCGTGGGCAAGACATAGGACAACCCAAATCCTCCAATCGCATGACAAAACCACGTCGCAGAAAAAGTCCAAAACGTCGGATCCGCGAACAATCGAAGAACTTGGTCTTTATCCCATGTCTTAGCCATCTTCGAAGGCGCGCCACTTGAGAGTCTCTGGATGATCACATCCCGTTCGCGATGGTGTAGAAATTTTGCTGTTTGAGGGAAGTCCGGAAGGATGAAGAACGTGGTGATACCCATTAGGATTGCTGGAATGCCCTCTATAACATAAACAGTATAAAAAGGCGCGAATAAGTTTCAATCAAAAAAATTATTTTGTTAGTTGAGTGCTTACCGATGATAAAAAGCCACCTCCAGCCAGGTAGCACCCCATTGGCAAAAGATACCGCGAACGCGAGGAATCCTCCGACGAAGCCGCTTACTTGACCAAACGAATAGAATACAGCTACTCGTAATGCAAGTTCCTCTGGTTTGAACCAAAATGCGAGATAGTATATAACGCCAGGATAGTATCCTGCTTCGGCGGCACCAAGCACTTAGTACGATGAGTGCGATGGATGGATGAATAGATTGGACGAGTTGAATTAATATGCATATTCCCTAAACTGAAAAGAGAAGAACACTCACAAACCCTAGTCGATATCAAGCCAGCATAGTTCTGCACAGCGGCGATGCAACAGACGATGATCCCCCATGTAACCATTATTCGTCCAATCCAAAAGCTTGGCCTGAGGATGGGGTTAGAGCATTCAATCAACGGTGACATCTCGAAAGAGGTCCTCAATCTCAATAAAGCAAGACTGGGGACTCACGTCGTGCTTTTGATAAACATAGTAGAAATCGGCTCTAAAAATCCATACGGATAATAGAAACACGCAATGGCCCAGGCCCAATTCTGCGCCGTCAACTGGAGCTGAGTCTTGATATCATCACCCTGTTCTTCATTCAGAATGGCGGCGTTGGATATATTGTTCACGTCGATACGCATGACGAGGTAAGTTAAACAGAGCCAAGGTAAAATTCGTTTATCTATACGGTGTTATGTAGTCAATTATAGAGTATAAAATGATATAGTTCTGAGAGTAAGTGTACGACGTGCCTATCTTTCGATGAATTTTACGCAGCTCCTCTTCGGATACTACTATTACTTCATCCTCCAGAGCCTGTGGCTGTTCCGATTTCGGTGAGATGCCGAGGTCTGACTTGCTGTTCCCAACGACGTTGCCGCTAAGTGGTTCGAAAGTAGAGTGTTTCTCCATCGTACAAGATGTGGGAGGTGCGGTAGATAGTGATACTTGCGACATGACAAGCTTGGAAGAAGTCGCTTAACCTTCTTCCCAATATCCCAAAGCATCTATCCCTCTTGATATAAAGATAAGACAGTATTAGGAAAGTCGTCTGACGAAACATCCATATCGTCTCATATTGTCAACGAAGCACGATTTTTCGAATATCAAAACCGTCAGAGTCAAAACATGAGACTGAGGGTGTATTGGTTAGAGTGTCGGCGGCCTAAGGCGTGAAACAACGCGCTGAGAACAAAGATAACCAGGAGATCCACCCCAGCTTGATCGAGGAAATCAAAAGTTTGGCTTATAAGCGCCCATAGCCGGGCCGTTTACAAGGGCACGAATTTAAATTTGAGCTTGAGCGCTTATGCATATGGGTCAAACCTGTTCGCCCAGAGTTCGCACCGAGTCAAGCTTTCCTTCCACAGTTTCTTTGACTGCTCTGACTTACATAGCGGTCTAATCCTTTCCTACCTTCGAACCAAGTGGATTTCGAAAAACCATTCTTATCTAAATTGCAACCCTAGCAAACCATCTTGCGTTGTCCTGACGTGATTAGGTCTCATAGGTACTCATAGGTAAAGTTCCCATGAACATGGCTTCTATGTCCTCATACTTGCAGAGATGGTGTGAATCTTCCCCCATACCTATCCGCAGCTCCGTGTCTAATATCGAAACTTGGGTGCTTTAGGGGTCACAAGCTCTCTGCTACTACAAATACTTTTCGCAATAGAATGAATTTTATACGCACGATTTTGGGTCCAAGGTTCTCGTTCCTTCCCGAACTTCCGTGGAAACACCTCCAATTATGCCCGCTCTCGTCAACACTAATCCACCGCCGCCCTTGCTCTCGTGGTCTGAGCATCCGGTGACGACAGAATCTCTTGACTGGGCGCCTCTAGTGATTATCGATCTAGCCAAGTTCGACCAACCCGGTGGAAAGCAAGAGCTCGCGGACGAGCTCAAAGATGCTGTCAAGATTTGGGGATTTTGGACCGTTATCAACACCGGAATATCTCAAGAACAACTCAATCGACAACTCGATATCGGTTACACGTTTTTCAAGCAACCCTTAGTGGAGAAGAAGAAAGTTGCTTGTAATTTTTCTGAGGGAAAGCAAGTCTAGTCTTTTTTTGGGCGTTTCGCTCGTATTTCAAATTTGCTTATGTTTTGAACCCTTCATGAAGTTACTTTGGATACCGAGAGCCTTATCGACTCATTGGCAAATCTGATGTCAAGGAGAATATGGAAATGGTAGGTGCCTTTCTTCGTTTTCAATTCCAAACTTAACAATGTCACTAGTTGAATCTTCCGAAATACACCCCCAACTACGAGTCTTATCCCCGCCACGATTTGATTCAAGCCTACAAGAATGAAATACAACCTTTCCATCGGCTTGTTTGGGACAATGTTATTCGCAAATTGTTCATCTTGTTTGCCATCATCCTCGAGCTTCCGGAGGATTATTTTGTTCAGAGACATGATTATGACAAGCCTTCTGAAGATCACCTCCGTTATGTATGTGAACATTCACTTTTTTCGTAGAACGATACTAAGTTTGCATTCGGAACAGATGATATACCACCCTAGGCCCGCTGAAGATGATGCGAAGATTGGAGATCAATGGAGTGCCGGGCATACTGGTCTGTGACATTCATTCCTCGTCTATCACGAGTTTTCTCAAGTAGTTTACTTGTATCCAACAGACTTTGGTAAGGTCACGATATCCCGCGTTACATTACCCTGACCAATTACCACCATTCCAGGTTCCATGACACTTTTATTCTCTCAACCCGTAGCAGCGTATGTCGCTCCTTTCGCTGTCCATGTCGCTCGTCGCTTCTTACCCGTGGCCTTACTTACAGACTTCAAATACGAACACCGAACAACGAATGGAAATGGGTCACACACATCCCAGGTGGTATAACCTGCAACGCAGCCGATACTTTATCGTTCCTTACCAAGGTATCTGACACTGGCAGTTCAGCTATGTCAATATCGTCCTTCCTCATATCATCAATTAATTCGACAGGGATACATCAAAAGCACGGTCCACCGCGTAATGCGCCCACCACCTGACCAAGCGAATCTCGAAAGGTTGGGTCTCTTCTACTTCGTGCGCCCAGGCGACGACGTTCCGATGGTCCCTGCGCCGAGCCCTGTTCTTATTCGTGAAGGCTATCTTTTCGAAGATCAGGCAAAGCTTGCGTCGGAAGGACAAAATTCAGATGCTGTGAAAGGTTTCGGTGTGTATTCACTAAACGATACAATATGCTAAATCTAAAATGACATTTTACTCATAGAGTACGTTCGTGCACGGGTCAAGAACGTCCATACTCGCAACACTCGACATGTGCATGACGGTCGTGGTATGAAAGAGGTTTTCCGTCTCAAGAACCTTGAAGTTCCGGATTTCTATGTATAAAAATAAGGTATACTTACGCGACGTTATTACATGACCAAGTCCTGAGTCTGTGATACATACGAGGTTGGTGTAACTGATGTACATTTCGTTTCATGCAGTATGTATGTAGTCGGATTTCATTTCTCGAGGGAATATTTGACTGGGAGATGGTATCAAGTAAACATCCTCAATCAACGCCTGAATACGCATAGGTCAATCTCATGGACATTGCACGCTCTGAATCATACTCACAAAAGCGATAATGTCAAATCACCATGCACCCAGGCCTTTATCTCGACGGCCACGTCCAGGTTCAAGTCGACTGCAATTTCAAAGGTTTATCGCCTCCTTCCCCTCCATCCTCATCCTCCCCCCGCCCTTGTGAGGTGGTTGTTGAGGCTGTTGTTGACGAGCGGGGCTGGGTGAAGAAGAAGACATTGCTTTAATTCGGGATGGGGTGTAAGCTTGGGCTTGTGGCATAGAGCCTATGCCTATGTAGTGTCCAATGCAGCCCAGTGCTCCAAGAATGAGATTTATTATAAAATGGAAGTTTACTCCACCTGTGATCAACTTTTTTAGGTAAGGTCAAAGCGGTAAATTTCAAGCCTCTTTTGGGTACGTAATACTAATTTTTGCTAGTGGTTGGGAGTTGCACGTTGAGGAGTGAGCGCAAGTATCTACCTATCAAGAACAGAGTCTACACGTTAAATACTAGCTTCGCACAAATTTAGCTGCACCTAATACATTCTGACTCGGAGTAATTTCTCGACTACTCTCCTTGTATCAGAGTTCCAAAAATGACCAAGCTTTTATGATCATCATATAATATGCACAAAATCAAAAAGTACCTGCGCTCGGGTATGTTCATCTAAATATTCAGCATGTCGTCACAAGAGAAAAGGATGCTAAGTAGATTATCAAGATTCTATGCATATATGACATCTATGGCCGCTATAAGGTAGAGGACGTCCATGCAAATCAAAAAAATACATACAACCTAAGCCCTAGATCAAATTTTATATGATATACTTACAAGATATAACGATGATAGAGATGCAGACGCATTCAAAGTTCATGTGGCATATGATGAAATGTAAGTCCTTGAGTCGTGGTGACTCATCGTCTGAACAAAGGGTATCGGTTCCATAGCGCACAATATCAAAGTTATCACTCACAAAAGTGACAAAGTCAAATCACCATGCACGCGCGCTTTTATTTCAACTGCTACATCCAAGTTCAAATCAAGCCGCAATCTCAAAGGCTTATCGCCTGAGCCCCCTCCGTCATCATCTTCGCCAGTTTTCTTAGGTGGTGGCTGAGGTTGTTGTTGAGGAGGCTGCTGCCTAGGCTGCCCATCATTTCCTCCTGCACGCTGAATAGCGCCTCTGTCAGCTTCATCTATTCCCGGCAGGCCATTTCCTCTATTGGGTCGTTTTCGCTCTCCACGTTGACGTGGACCAGAACTAGTGCTGCGGGAACGAGAACGAGAGTGAACTGAACTCTGCCGCTGTCGTTGTTGCTGTCGAGCAGGATTGGGTGAGGAAGACATTGCTAAATTCGGATTTCCCGTAGAACGAGGGAAGGATGGGAAATTTTTAGTCTGTGGCGCAAGGTCCTATGTATGTTTGTGCTACTCCAAGGATGAGATCATCGAAACGACGTCATCAAAGCACGTAACTAATTACGGAGACTGATTTCCTAGATAGATGAAGAAAAAAGTTCGCAAGTAATTCTGGGCATTTAACTATAGGCAGTAGTAATGCAACCGGGGCATGCCGTAGTGAAATTTGAGGAAAAGCTGCCTGTGGTGATTGAATTCCTTTTCAAGCAAGGGCAAAGCGGTACATATCAAACCTTATTTGGCTAAGTCTTATGTAGTTGCTCGATCCAGTGAATGTCGGACTGTGAGCATGATAGAATTCGAGCATGTTATTTTCAGCAATATAAAGCGATAAATTGATATCCAATTTAATGCACATAGTTGTATGATTGTTCATTATTGTCATACGTGTGTTCATGCTTTCTTCTTCCCCGTTCTAACCTTTGGAAACTGAACCGGAGCGGTGAGCACAGCGAACTTGGTGTCAGCGAGCGTGTCTGAAAGTCCCCGATTGGCACGTTCGCGGTCGGAAAGGGTCTTCAATTTACAGCCCAAACTGCGATAGGCGGCTTGAACGCTAGGATGATAAAAAGGTGGATCGTTCGTTGAGGAACTAAGGTTGCTTTGAACAAAAAGTGTGCGTACTTGGTGACAGACAAACTGAGGTCATCAGCTAAAGTCTTTGGATTGGATACAAAGTCATCCACTCTGAGACAAAGAGCGAGAAGGTAGGCCATGAATTTTGTGGACATTGATGAGGTGAGAATGTGACTAGAAGCATAAAGGGTGCATGAGCATTATCAAGCGTTCTGAGTAACGATGATTGCCTACACCGGAGATCCTCTGGTCGTCTCCGTAAATCTAGAGAGAAGCCCATCCACAACAACGGTAGGGACATTGTTCATTCTTTCAATTATCGAATCCTTGTCTAAACCTTTTGGGTGACTGATAACTCGACGGAACAGAAACATTACAGAGACATAGAGTAACATTTTTCTGTCAGAACTTTAGTTTGGACATAAAGTATTTATCTGAAACGACTTACAGTTTGCGTTTGCGAGCCTTACTCTTTTCTTCTTCTTGACCCACGCGTTTAAGGTGATCGTTGACCCATTTGCAATGTTTCCAGAACAGCATACCAACGTGATCATTGTGCTTGAGATTCTGTTCAATGGGTAAGATGTTGAGTGCTTTCATTTCAGCGTCCGGGATGATGTCGTTCAAGGGATATATGTCTCCAGGCTCGGTAGCCGTAGCAGAGAAAGGCGGCACGAGACGGGAAGAGTCAGCCAAGTCCTTTGCTTCTTCTACGCACGAAGCTAAACATGGGCGGATCAATCAAACATTCCGATGTACATACCTTTTGTCAGTAGTCCTTCAGCTTTTTTGTCAATACCGTCCACTACATGCTGCATCACGCCTTGCATAGCGCTGACATCGACGCGATTTCGTTCCTGGGCACGGATTGCGGCTTTTGCTTTCTTAGTGCCGAAAGTTTCTCCGAGAGCAGTCCTAGCTTCTCCATACGCCAATGTAGACGGAGCATCAGCAGGTAATATGGATTTGAGGGCTTTGACTGTTCGGGTGAGTATATAGGGTGTCTTTGGTGAAGGAAGAATCTTGATCGTGGAAGTTCGAGGGTCACGGACAGCCAAGAGATAACTTGGGGGACAAATTTCAATAAGAATGAGACGAGGTAAGAAAGCAAACTAAGGCGCACCTGCATCCAGAATCAGCAGCTCGTTTGCTTTCTTCTTCGTTGGAGATGAATTCGACGGCTGAAGCCTCCCCTACAACCAAAGTACGTTCGTACTTTCCGCCATCATCATCCTTATCTTTTTTCGCTTTCTTTCGACCGTAACACTTAAAAGGTGTGTCTCTTGGAGCTTGTAGAGCTGGAAAACTGACTGTTGGCTCATGAGTTCTGTAGTTGAACTGAGAAATCAGAGAAAAATTTACGTGCCCAATAAAGGACCTGATGCTGTTGTTCCAGTAGATGAGGAGGGATCTAATTCAAATGAAAGGCTTTCGTGAGATGGATCGTCGCGTTTTCTTTTCTTCGAGGACGGCGCAGGATTTGAGGACATCTAAAAATGGCCTGTAGTGGTGGTGGTAGTCCAGGTCGAAATTGAGATTGAAACATTTTCCTTGTTCAATCTCTTTTCCCTGACGCTCATGAACTCAAGCAGTATACTCTCTCCTTAACCGTATTCCTTCCATCTCTTCAGTAGCTTGAACTGAAACCGATGTGGGCTTTTTTCTTTTAATCTCTCAAAAGTCTAAATAACGGCCTTTTGCTTGTCAATCACAACAAATGTCTCTCTCCGACCACGATTCACCGAAACTGGAGGGCTCTCCTGCCACTGCAAATTCTCCTACTCCTCATTTCGCAGAAAGGTCGACGTCGTCGGCCCCTAGTGCGTCTTCATCTAAAACGTCTACTCCTCCACCAGTGGCTCCTACAAATTCGAGAAAGCAAAGTGCAGCGGGTGTTGCTATCCAGTTTATAGGACATCTTCCTGTTGCTCGGGAGGATGCCTTGAAAACGTTCACCGAGATACCTAACAACTGCTACCAGTATAAAACTCTGGGCCGTGTTAGAGAGCTCGAAGAGAGTATGACTTGTGACTGTACATTTGAACCAGGTGAGCTGCGAGGCAGAGAAGTGTCGACTAAGGGTCTTGCTTGACCTTTCGAGTAGAGTACGATAACCCACAACTTGCCTGTGGGGCTAGTTCTGATTGCATAAATCGACTAACGCAAATTGAGTGTCTTGCTGGATACTGTAGGTGTGGAGAGCATTGTTTGAACCAGCGGTTCGTACCAAACGTCGTTCCTCGTTCGTAAACTTGTTCATTTGTCTTCAAACCAGGTTTCAAAAGAAGAACTATGCACCCATCGAGATCGTCTTGACGGATAAGAAGGGATTTGGGCTTAGGGCAGAAGATGATATCCTCAAGTACGTCGCAGAAGCCCTCACCCGAAACGTCCTTACTTATTCACGATGTTCATGGTCCTTCATCTCTTAAATTGATCTACCTGCTCATTTACAACGTATTTCCATCGTCAAAGGGATTCGTTTATCTACGAATACGTCGGAGATGTAGTCAATAATGTTTCATTCAAGAAACGCATGCGAGATTATGCCACTGAAGGCATCAAACACTTTTATTTTATGATGCTGCAGAAAGACGAGGTGTGTCTGCTCTTTTTCATCTTAAATATCCGGCTCAACTTTTTTTTCTAGTTCATCGACGCAACGAAGTCCGGAGGAGTTGGTCGTTTCGCCAATCATAGCTGTAAACCTAACTGCTACGTGGCAAAATGGACGGTAGACCAGCATGTTCGTATGGGCATATTTGCGAAGAGGAATATCCGAAAGGACGAAGAGCTCACATTCAACTACAATGTCGATCGTTATGGGTGAGAGGTGTATTTTTGGTACACTTAGATACCCTATTCACGCCGTCGCTTGCAGTCATCAAGCACAAGTCTGTCACTGCGGTGAACCAAATTGCGTCGGCTTCATCGGTGGAAAAACCCAGACTGAGACAGATATATCGACTATGGATGAGTTGTATCTCGACGGTACGAACCAATGCTTCGCGATCTACATATAGGCTAATTTGAATGCTCTGAAGCCCTCGGTATCACGGATGATGACGAACTTCAGGAGTACAAGGGAACCAAGAAGAAGAAGGGAAAGAAGATTGACGATCCTGACTTTATGCCGACCATGAAGCCTGTCACCGAAAAAGAAGTTCCCAAGGTCGTACAAGCAATACGGCAGACTCAGAGCAAAAAGATGCTGTTCAAACTTTTATCGCGCCTAAAGGTTCTGTTTTCCTCAAGTGTTTTCTACGCTGCGCCTCTCATCTATGTATAGATCACACAGGAACAGTCAGCTTTACGCCAGGTGATGCGGCTGCGTGGGTACAGTCTTATGAAAAATATTCTAGAGGATTACATGAAGGATACGGAGATTCTTGGATTAGTGAGTCTCACACATTGTACTAGTAGCATCAGAAAAATATTTCTGACCTTGGCCCATCAGGCTATGGAGTGCATGTTTTCATGGCCTCTCATTGCTAGGAACAAAGTCGAAGATTCGCAGGTGTCAGTTCCGGTGAAGCGTTGCATAGGCTCTGAGAACGAAAGTGTGAAAACATGGGCGGAGAAGGTCTGTAATAAATTACTCTGCTACATCTCATGTATTAATTGGGCGTGTATTTAGCTCATTTCACATTGGGAGTCTCTGGAACTGAGTTACCGAATACCACGTCTACCAAAACAAGACATCGAATTGGCTGTAAAGCCGGCGGAAGAAGAAGAAAAACCTCCGATAATTCCACTACCATTGCAGCCGCCTAATCAACCCCGCAACCACCGTTCTTCTTCGACTTGGGACGATGGTCAATGGCGTGCACCCAAGCGACCACGTATGGTGCCTGTAATTTTCGTCAAGGCTGAAGACCCGCTCCTTCCGCCTGTTGTTCAAGGCCCCTCCATTAGCGAGATTCGTGCGATGCAAAACGCAGAGTTGGAAGCCATTATCGCAGCAGCCAAGGCGGAAAAAGCAGAGGCCGAATCCAAAGCCGAGGCTGAGGCAAAAGCGGAGGAAGAAAGACGGCAGAGGAAGGAGAGGGCAAAGGCGGAAGGTAGTAATGGTAATGGGAAAAAGCGGCATCGCGATCGGGAAAAGGCAAAGAAAGAGAGGCGGACAGAAAAGGACGCCAATAAGGAAGTGCTCAAGGAAAAGAGGCTGATGAAACTCATCAGTCCTATAGTCGTGAAGTCTATGTCCAAGCACGCATCCGCTCTTGGACACGACCGGTTCAAGCGACATGCTAAGGAGGTACAGTGGATTAATTATTCAGTGGATGATCTATTCACTGACTAAACAACCGTTCCGTTCTAGTTGACCCAAAAGGTCGCTGAACGTGAAAAGAAATCTTCCGCGTACCAACAGAACAAACTGGACAACCTCTCGGATGAAAAGGTCGCAAAGATCAAAAAGTATGCCAAGGAGTACATTGATAAGTTACTACATAGAATGGACAAGGAGCAAGGTCACAGAAAACCTTCTTCGTCTGCCTCGGCCTCTGTATCGGCTGCATCGGCTACACCCTCGGGACTTGTTGGATCGCCGTCTTCAGCAATAGGAACACCCACCTCCACGACTCTCCCAGTTGATCTAGCTGCGGTTGCTCTCGATGACGCTATGGACATGGACACAGATTCTGAATTGGATGAAGGTGAAGGTGAATATGATCAAGAAGATGATAATGTTGACATGGCTGGTGATGAGGATGGATTTCGCATAGAAGGACAACTTCAAAATGGGTTGTACTCAGAAGGAGTTCGAAATGATCCCAGTAACGGGAGTGTAGAAATGGAGGACATCCAAGCACTGCGTCCAAATGGACAACAGTCGCTGGAGCCGTCGATGGTATCATGAGGCGCTCCGATGTACAAGCTTGACCCGAAAACTTTCAATGTTTCATTATATAGTGGGCTGTATAATTTATGTTGAGGACTAAGCGCTAAGCGGCCGATGATCAGGATGTTGGGCCAATTCGATCACGTGTAGCGCTCAACCCCAGCCATCACTAGCGCCAGACTCAGTTCAGTGTCCAACTCGCGCAAGCATGAATAGTTTTCAGGCTATCACTGAGACACACTCTACCACTCATTCCATAGCAAGCACTCCTCTCAACCGCCCGCCACTCAGTGCTCAAGAAAGTCGAGAAAAACGACTTGCACATCAACAGTCCCGCTTCAGGGATCGCGGCGGGTAATTTGGTTTCTCTGCATCATTTGGGCTGGACTCAATTCTCACTTCAATTGTTTAGTGTTTTCGTCCCTCAACAAAGAACAGCTCTTCTTGACATTCTCCTTGGCAAAACTACTTTAAAGCAGGTCACTGCTCGACGACGGTCAAGATCGCGTAGTACATCGCACTCCCCTGTTCGAAGAAAGAGTCTTAAAGGCACTCTGGGTGACAATGGCGAACCTGCATTATTGCCGAGGGTGAAAAAAGGTCGCAAGTCGGTGATAGAGGTGGTTCATAACGATGAGGGGCCAGTTGCCGGTATGACCATCTCACTCTTGATTTCATATGAGGTAACTCGTTAAGAGCAGGTCCCTCAAGACCTAAGAAAGTAGCAATAGCTCATAAATCAAGAGAGAAAGCTGATCCAGGTAAGTCCTTCGACTATACATCCAGCAGTCCCATGCATGATTTCTAACAAGTTCGCAGCTAAAAGCAAAAGGTCACTCCTAGAGAAATCTATACCCGAACTAAGTGCTGGCCCGGGCGAGCTGATCGTCGATTCGCCAAGTGTTCTATTGAATGCTCGTGACTCTAGAAAGACTACTGCTTCTCTTGACGAGAAGACCCATGAGATCCCGAAACCTCGCCGAACATCATCCAGGAAGACAAATGCACCTGCCAATACGAGGAAAGGGAAGGAGATAGCGACGCAGGACCCAGAAGAAGAGACGGAACCTGACGGCACAGGAAAGAAGAATACTAGGAAAGGCAAATCGGCGAGATCCAAGGCAGCCGGTTCGTACAATCGTTCTTCAGCTTCGGTGCAAGGCTTATTGGGCTTTGTGTCAGTCACGAAACCGAAGGTCAAGAAGGCACCGCAAGCCAGATCGAAAGCACCTCAGGCCACCGCTCGTAAATTAGCCCCCAACCTCACCCTACCAAGCGAAAATGAACAGGACTCTAATGAGGGCGATAAAACATCTGATTATCCCTCGTCACCCCTTGCTCACAGAGGGAAGAGACGTGCTGCTACCAAGATCAAGAATTACACCGAAGATGATACGGAACACGAAGTCGAAGATGCTCGCCATCAGAAGAAAGCCTCACAAGCGAAAACGAAGTCTGCGGTCTCCAAACATTCCACAAAAATCGCTAAGCAGCGGCAAAAGCATGCTGATCTTCAGGAGGTGGTCGTGGAAGACACAATCAAGCAGAACACCAGGCCTGCGCTCACACCTGTGCCTGAGGAATCTGAACCAGAATCTGAAACCGAACGTGAAGGCATTGTAGCCCGTCGTGCTCAAGATCTCGCCCGTGCCATCTCCAAAACAGTAGAGGATTTCGCTCCTGTTTCTAGAGACCAAGTTCACACTGACAAGGTCCTCGAGAAGGGGCTGGCCGTGGCGAAAGGGAGGCAGAGAAAAACGAATGCGGTTGTCCTAGAAGAGAAAGCGAAGGATTTTGTGGTCAAGAGTACTCTGGTCAATGATGAGATGGAAGCTGCGAGCAAGCAGGACCAAAAGAATCTCAACAGCACCAAGGAGAAAGGGAAAAGACGTGCGACAGACGAGAAGAATAATATCACTGAGTCGTCGAAATACACGGAAAGCCCCAAAGCTGCTAGAGGTGGGAAGGGTCGAGGTCGGACAAAGACCAAAGCTCCCGACAGTCTGAAGGAGAATGTGATTGACTCTTCTCTTATCGAAGAATCTGAGGCCACAGTTTTGCCATCCCCGCCGCGTCCACTCAAACGTACAAGACCAATTGTCGAACCGGAAGATGTTGAGAGTATGGTGTCGTCGCGAACGAGAAAGAAGGTAAGGACTATAGAAAAGCCGACTGCCGTCACAAATCCAACTTCGACGTCGAGATCGCGGAAGGGCAAGCTAACTGTTCCTCAAGAAGACGAAACAGTACCGCATGGGATAGAGAGAAGCGATAAGAGTAGTGCTGATGCTTCACAAAACAAACGCAAGCGAGCCGTTCTTACGGAGGCTAAATATCATGAAGAAGCTAGTGAACATGAACCCGACAAGAAGAAGAGCAAGCCGAGGAAGACTGCTCAGGAAAAAGACCCACCTCCTGAACTAAATTCTTCGACAAAACCACGGTGAGCAATTTTGCATATATCATTTGTCCACGTTCTTCTCTGTCTCAATGCCATTCCCGTTTCAAGACTAAAAACTGCTTCTAGGAAGCAGAAAGAGAACCCCGCCACCGCTGCACCGTCGAAATCTGCAGACACTTCCAAACCTTTTGTCCCTCCTGCGAAGAAAACAGCAAAGCCTCAGTCTAGGAAGCCCACGTTGACTTCGAAGAGGGGACCCCCACAGAGTGTTCTCGATCTTATCAAGAAGTCAGCTGCTGTGAATAGTATTCAAGTCGTTGACGATGAGCCGGATGAGCTTAACCTTCTCTCATGATCCCAGCACGAACCTTTCACTTCATTACAAATCATACTCCTCTGTGCCACACAAGCTACGAACTATCCTTATTTCTTGACATTTCAATCTGTAGGAGTCCACAGATCATTGTATACTCATTTTGTTGATTTATGTGCCATGTCTTATGAATCATGAATGGCAGGTCACATCCCACCTTTTCGACAAGGCGGGTAGTGTGCACAAAGAATAATCACATTGTATCAAGATGCAGGCCCTGAGAAGAACATAACAAAAACGAAGTAATCTGAATCAAATGCCGCATCAGAGGGATGATAGATCGTTGCCCTACATATAACACAAATGGAATGGGTGGGCAAAAGCCTGCAACATCTGCAAAACCTGGATGTTCGCGAGAGCAAGGGTACTAGCTGGAGAGCGCTGTCCAGCACTGAAAGCACTCCCAGCAGTTTTTCAGTACTGCTGGGAGCGCTTTCCCAGCTGGACAGTGCTGTCAGCTGCTTTCGAGCTCTTAGCCGAAAATACAGGTTTTACAGATGAACAATGACAGGAAGCATTGAATGGGGTATGGGCGTTGGTATTCTGTTTACTAAACGGTTAAGACATAATATTAAACAAGCCGATTTGGGTAACTATGATTCTTAGTCTATAAACTTCGCCTTCATTGGACCCGACAACATGATTTAAATCTTGAAGTGGAACGTTGCTCTGCAGATACTATTTCCGTATCCACCACGTCTGATCCTTCCAAACTCTTCTCAGCGTCGATGGTCCATCCGTAACGCGCCCACTCCTTTTTCTCATCAGACGACAATCTTTCTCCTCGGTTGATTAACCATTCGCGCTTAAGATCACCGTCTACCGCGAGCCTAACCACCCTGACTCGATCAGATAAAGCACCTTTGGTGCACAGTTGGTCAAGACGAACAGATAGGTGATGGACGCTGTCCTCTACAACTTCAGCAGGTACCGTATGAAGTTGGTCACTGTGCTGATCTGTGAATGTCCCGGCGCTCAAGACGTTCACCATCAGAATATCTATGCTCCAAACACGACTGGTATTCGTGTTCATTCTGTATAGACCCAACGGTCCGTTTACTAGGAAGCGGGCCAGCATGATGAACAAGTTCCGAGGGACAGTCGTGAGTCCCCCGCTACCAAGCCACTTGTAAGGGAGCTCCGATTGAAGTATCAACGAAACGTCTAGATTCCTACACTTCGATGTAACACCTGTTGAGGAAGAGTTCGCGAATTCTTGGCATCCATGCAGGACCATTGGATCCGTACACAGAGGGAGCACAATCCAAGTCGGCCATATTCGCTCTTCACCCAGGTAAACTTCGGAGTCTTCGTAATGTAGTCCAATAAGAGCAATCTCGAGCTCAAAGGACATGCCACCACGTCTGTTTATACACTCCAAAAGTTCGGTATGTATTTGACGACAGGTGTACAGAATACCAAGACAGGAGCCCCGACCGACTGGAATCTGCCACTGCCACTCAGGGATTGGCCATTTATAAGTATAAGTCCTAGGTGTCCAGTAGTTATCCGGGGTGGATAGCACGAGATGCCCGGGGATAGACGGTGAATGTGTGCCAGAAGGTGCGGAGAGCAAGGATTCATAGATTTGATCGCGTATTTCGCGTGCTAGAGACAGAAGAGATGGACTTGAAGAAGGAGAAGAGACATCGCTCATGGTTGAAGAGACTGAAGATTGCACCTCCCCCTACCTCCCCTCGTTCCTCAAACAACTTGAATGATTGCCTTCCGCGTCCTCACTTTTGATATCAGGTGGAGGCGCACGTGTCCCATTACGGGTGGTCAGAGTCACTTACTACTACTAGCCTTAGTAGTAAGTACTTCACAATGTCCAAAAATCAGAATGAGTGCGATCTGGTGAGATTCTTGATCTCGCAGATGCCCACTGACGAATTGTACATCCATGGAGACCTCTTGCAGGGGAACGTCTTGGTAATTCAAGGCAAAATATCTGCGATTCTTACTAATTGGGAAAATGCAGGATGGAAGACAGAGCATTAGAAGGTAACAAAGTCACGGTACGGGTCTGGGCTCATAAATGATGGAAAGTGATTGAGGATTTATAAGGAATAGCACTTTGCGTCTCGCCTGCATATCACCTATCTCTGGATACAAGGATGCCTGTATTATCACCGGGATGTATACTTGAATTCAGAACGAGTAATGGAGGTTCAAGAAGGAGCTCCTAGAGGTTGCCTGTTTGGCATATCAGGACTATAGCCTTACGCCGACAAAACCCCCAGTTCCAGTTTTACATGCGAAGATGCGCTCTACATTCACATTTACACCACTTCAACATGGTTACGCATCTGTCCAAGTTGTCTTCGTCTGACTCTGCTCATTTTCCGTCGGCATCTTTATCAATCGAATACCACTCCACACAGTGCTCGTAGACTTGAGCACTGACGGATAGGTGCGCCAAAACATCCATGCACGGAAAAGATCCTACAGATGCGGAAGGTTATACCAAGATGCAGCGTGGTGCTAAGCAAGGACACAGACCTCTTGAAGTCCAAATATGAACACGAAGCACACTGGTGCTGTAACATCGCAAATCAGTAAGTCAAGAACGATTCTTATATATTCAATCGTTGACCCACGTAGTGATTCCAAGATGTTCACCACTGAGGAATTGACCTGCATGGTGAGGTTAAGAATGCTGACACTACTCAAAAGCGATGGTCAGCACTAATATATGTAATCGAGTAAAGACGCACATTACACCGACTATCCCGAAAACGGTGAACAGTCCAAGTCGAATCATCGTGACTAAGTCATTTCGACTGTTCTTTGAAATTTTGTACCAATTACGATAAGTATAACGCCATAAAAGAACTTGCGCAGAGGCAGTGGGAATCATGAGTACTGCAGAATAGATGGACGCAATCCTGCCGCTATGAAAAAAGACAAATCAGAAGTGACTCTTTTGAAGATTGAAACGAACGGCAACGCACGGGATCGGGTCGGTAAATCCGCAGAACATGCCCGAATCTGTAAGAGCAACTTGCTGAGGATGTTGTCCGGCATACTGTGTTGTTGAATCCATGAATGATGGTGCCGCTCAAATCAAGTTCATTTCAGACTGACCCCAAGAGATGCGAGAAATTGAATGAGAGGCACTACGTATGGCATTGCGATCAGCTGTGATTGTTTCATGAAGGCCTGTTCATCGAAGATGCACAAGACGCACCAGAGTATCACGTTGCTGGGAAGACATGCCTGTCAGGTTTCCAGAATTGAAACGAAAATTGAGCCACAGCTGGATAATCACGAGCGATGATTCGATCAAAGGCAAGAACTCAGTGTGGACAGTGAACTTTGCGTACCTGAAGAGAAAGTGCTAGCATCGTTCCTGCTACTCTTGGAGGATATCAGTGAGGGTAGAAAACGACGTATCAAAACACGCACAAAGATGAAACAGCATTCACCGCAGCAGCTTGGAATAGACAAACACTAGGGTGTGGACTCGTTTTATAAAGTTGTCCGGTGGTAAGCCTATAGCGAAGAATTCATGAACGTCCTTTGAAGGGAAAACACATACAGGAAGGCAAAAACGAAGCAGGCTATAATCCAACTGATATTGAGGTTAATCCAGGTAGACTGGCGATTGATATTGGGAGAAAAGACGACGGTTATGATGATGATAAGACAGCATATCCAAGCAAAGGTGTGCATTGCAACGAATGTGGTGATAAGGGCCGTGAACGACTCGCGTCCAGCAGGAGCTACATGGACTCGATACGAAAACACTATGTTGGGCAAGAGAAAAGAACACGCACAGTTAGACATTAAAACTGTTCTTACTGCAGTCTAACGATGGCAGTAGGGTTTAGTGTTTACGATGTTAGTGGGAATTGTGAAGAATGATAAAAAGAGTATCAGACTGGGAATACTTAAATGGGACACGCCGGGTATGTACGGGACACAGTTCAATTGCAAAGGGATCGGAATGGGCGGTTGTTGATTACTTATTGACATCACTGTCACCAAGCTGTCGGGTTCAGACAGCAAATCGAATATAAGTCATCCTGGGCATTGTCGATCGTAGCAAGTTGGGCAACGCCAAACGTGGATTCGGTAGGGCTCCGGACTGTCCGAAGATAGGATATAGTGGTGCAAAACGTGTATGCCCAGTACAGTCTGATTTTTCAACCTCGCCATGAAGATAGGACGTACCACTGATCATCTGACTGCGACTACTAGCATTGATTGTAGCAAACACGCATTCATCTAACCATTTTGAAATCACCGCTACCCGACCTCATCAGATATCGAGGTTGCACTCCGATTGCAATGACGTCCTCGTTCCCTGAAATATAGCGGTGTTGTGGAAGTTCAAATATGTATTTTGCTATTACTATCCAGCTATACGATACCAGAAGCAGCCGGTTTGATGGCTTCTTCGTCTCTACCTGCAATATCTTATGAGTAACTTTCTGTTTGAGACAAGGCATGGCACCAACCGTTGTAGAACTTTTCTAAAAACGTCTTCTGCTGGGGACCCTCAATTGGCTTTAGCAAAATACCCATAACTTGGTCCGGAAGTTTCCAAGCATTCATCGTCTCCTGATACTCTTGTCTGCTCTTGAGCAGTAAGACATTGATAGCGCGGAGATCAGTAACATGGCGGTTTGCTTCAAAGCGCTGCCTTAACAGATGGCGTATGTATTGAGGCGAGTAGTTCAATGAATATACAGCAATCATCTCTGGGGCCTTCCCAAATGTTTGTTAGTATAGGATTTCAGAGACTCTTTTGCCTACTCACTGCACGATACCACTCCCGGTATAATTGAATTGCTCGTTTCCTGGTCTCAGCATGAGTTTCAGAGATGACAGCAGGACGCGCTAGACGAGCAGGTATAGTGAAAGTATTCATGGCGTTGACAATGAGGGTATCACTGTTCCGACACTATCCAGAACGATGGAAAATGATTCTCACGGTCTACGGGGAATCCCGGGCCGACAAGCTGTAGCCTGGGTATGATTGACCGAATCGTCTCGTTCATACACTCATCTTCCATTGTAAAGTTTTCTCATAAACATTGAGCAATGGTCCGTGGAACAGGTCTGCACTACTACCTTCTCAATCGATAAACCTTCCATATTCACGATTTTCGCGATCTCTCGTCATATCCGTATTTTAAAGGCAAGTTCAAGACGAAGCGTGGCGGAGGACGTCAGTTCAGGTAGGCCACAGCTCGACGGTATCTTCAACTTCAACTCATACCAGCTAGTAAAAATATGGTCCTTGATGAAAACGGCACTGCCGTATCTACAGACAAGAGATGGTGAACTTCGCGCTCGATCACTTTAAATTACATCTCAAGGATTATAGGCGCAAGGACGCTGATGGTTCGGGATCTGATGAAGAAGAGGAAGAGGAAGAGTCTGAAGAAGAATCTGAAGAGGAGGAGGAAGCGGAAGAGGCTGATAAATCTGAGCTTTCTCGTGCTGAACGTAAAGAGCTCAAAAAGAAACAAGCTGCAGAAAAGATGAAGCAGAAGCAGAAAGAAGCTGGTGGTGGAGGTGCTGATGACTCGGAAGATGACTCTGACCTCATCAATCCGAATCATGTTAAGAGCAAAATGAATATTTCGGATCTTAGTGCTCCGCGAGAACTCAGTCGAAAAGAGCGAGAGGCGAAAGATAAGAAGGAAGCCCAGGACAAATACTGGAAGGTACGAGCATCGTGTCCTGTTCAGTGCATATTTTGGCTGAATTCTTAATTCTCTTTCTTATTCAAGCTACATGTCGCAGGAAAGACTGACCAGGCGAAAGCTGACCTTTCACGTCTAGCCAAGATCCGGGCAGATCGTGAGGCTGCTGCTGAAAAGAGGAAAGCAGAAGCAGAAGGTTACTTTGATATGTTTGTTGTACGCCTAGTATCACTGATTCATCAATATCTCTAGCTAAGAAATCTGAACTCGAGGCCAAACAGAAAGCTTCAGGTAGGAATTGAGTCCACGAAACGGAGTACCCAATGGCACCAGACTGTAAACCTATCTGATTGTAGCTGTATGTAACGTCAAGGAACAAATCTACCTCTGTATATCATATTCGTGGCGGTCTTTCGTGGTTCCTCGGCTGTTCCAATCATAGCCGAGTGACTCACTTTGAAAGTACTCGAGTGGTTCCTTTTTCCATCCGTATTTTCATGCCTCCTAGGAAACGAGGAAGTCCGCGAATGGGCATTCAGAACTTAAACGGGGCGCTCAGAATGTTTCAGGGTATCACGGGGGAAAACTGAAGTGACCAACACTTGAAAATTCAGGCAAGTGTCTTTTTTAAAACCGATGTTGATTAACCCAGGCCGAATTCAACGAGACCCCCGCCGTTTGACCGTCGTCCCTCGATCTGCTCAAGGGAACATACGCGCGCAGACGAGCTTTACGAGTATAAAACTATTCCCTTCCCTCAAAGTTTTCCTCAGCTGGTCTCACTCTTCCTCGCTTCATCTCAGGTGCTGGACATCTACTTATTGTTTGAAACTCTTGTACACTGTTCTTCGCGAGCGTTATCATCCTAGATCTCATAATCCTCCTGTTCGTCGACACAACATGGTTCACACTCCATCACCCGCTACTGCTGCTTTCGCTCTCCTAACTCTCGGGGCCCTCGGCACCGTCAATGCCGCTGCTATTCCCGCGTTCCGAGGTTTATCTGGGTATGCCGTTTTCTTCGGTACACATGTCTCAACGACCCGCTCACTGGTACAATCACTTCTTCTTTGTAGCACACCAGCAGCGTCGACAGGTGCCCCCCTTACATCAGGTATTGGTCTTGCACATTCCTCCCCGCATATGAACGCTTCTGAGAGTGAACATCATCATGGGTACGTTACTCACCCACTTCTACACGCCGAGTGGCTAACCGAATGTTCTTCGTTCAGCACAATAGCAGCACCCACAAGACCTGCTGCCCTCGCACCAGACTCTTTCCCCGTTCAAACGCCCTCCGAGATTAACACTCCCCAGAGCGAAGACCATCACAAACATATGGGTGTGCCGGAGGGCAAGCACTCGCACGGAAAGGGAAATAAGAGTCTTGAATCTGCGTCGAACACAATGAAGAAAGGTTCTCATAGAGCGAAATCTAGCACATCTGACCCTACCGCCACTGTGGACCCTGCGGCTAGGAATACTGCATCCCAGTCATCCAGCGACTCGACGGGAAGTCCTAGGTCGGCGAAAGGGCTGGATGGGATGAAGCAGCGCCGGAGCTTCAAATCCGTCATGAGCGATATCGATACTAGTGTCAAGGATGTCGGCAATGATGTCGGGGGTCTCGTGTCCTCTTTCCTCAGGAGAGAAGAATTTGAAGAGGTTTAGCAGTATGAAGATCTCGCCAGAATGATATATGTAGAGTATCGGGTGCACATACTATGTATTTTTTGCTTTCATGAGTCCTCTCAATATCGAGTAGATATATGATCGTCCGTTGTGGTATGTACTACTGTACTACTTCTGTACTAAGTTGTACGCCGAAAGATAATATTTCCTGAGATTCAAAAGTCCGTTCATCGTTATCGATTGTTATGCTCCAGTGGACAAAGGACGTCCCACAGTGTGCGGAAACTCCAAGCTCCTAAAAATGTTGATGGTATACGCACTGCGCTGTCGCTGCAGTCTACATAGGCTTAAGGCGATCCCCTCTTCAAGATTGACGTTTGACCTATAGAGCTTAGTCACCAGGCAAGCTGGTACCCTTCAATTAGAGTGTCAAAACCGTTCTTCGACGATCCCTTGACGACCCCTTGGCTCCTTCCGACAGCCTCCAACATGTTGGCATTGTGGAGTATGATAACACCGAGCGCTCTTCGTCACTTGTCAGGGTATCACGGCTGACTCGTCAAAGTACAATGTCATGTATTATTTGGAGGCTTTGAAGGCCGTATTCGACGAGACCCCCGCAGCCCAACGATGATCCGCTCAAGGGACGCTGGCGTTGCAGGTATTCTAGTCTGCTTCACGAGGGGCTATAAAACCTCTCCCTGCTCCGGAACGATACCTCAGCTGGTCTCATCTGTTTTTTGCTTCATCGCTGGGTGCTGGTCATCAAGTGTTCAAAGTAACCACACTTCCTCCTTCAAATCGTCACAAACCTGAATTCGGCATCATCGATTGACATGGTTCCCACTTCGTCACTTGCTACTTCAGCTCTTGCGCTTCTGTCACTCGGAGCCCTGGGTACCGTCCACGCCGCCGTCATCTCAATTCCTCGGAATTCCTCTACTATGTATGCCACTCACTTCTTCAGTGTATATGTCATGTGACTAACCATATAGTCGTTTATAGCGCACTAGCAACCCCTACACCGATCCGCCTTGCACCAGGCATTGGTCTCGCTCACACTCCCTTGTCTAGGGACACTTCCGAGAGCGGAGGTCATCACAAACATCCGGGCGTCCAGGAGGGCAAAGGTTCTGAGCCGCGCAGAAAAGGAAAGAATCATGAGTTGAAAAGAATGAGGAAAGACTTCCACCAAGCGAATTTGAGCAGCTCTGAAACCCCCGCTGCTAATGGGAATGCAACACAACACCAGACTCATGTCATTGAGAAGTCAAATGTCCTCGACCTGAGGACCCCCCAATCTACCAACGGTCTTGAGGCGGATGGGGTGGGGAAAGAACGTGACAAGCGTGGCTTTGGTCTTATCAAAGATGGGTTTAAATTAGGAGAGAAACTCGGTAAAGACGTTCTTGGTGGTGGGAACAACGGGTCTTTGTTCAGGAGAGAAGAAAATGACCAGGTTCCGCAACGCAGATCGATATTGGGGAAGGAGGGGATGGACAACTAGGGTGCCGCATTTTCTCTTGTTATTGAATATCTGCGCCTTTTCGAGTCCTCTGGAAACGAAAATTTTGTTAGATAGAATGTTCTTTACAAAAGTAAAAATTAACCTACGTCCTGAAAAAAAATACACTGCAGCAGCGAAAGGGAAAAATTCGCAGAGACGTAACAAACACACAGTCATGGTTGATTCGGGAAACGTCGAGATCTGGTTCGTTGCCTGCGTCACAACAAATTACTTACATATATAACTTACGATGACCATATTCTAGCTATTACAATGTTCTACAAGATGATTACATGCCCTTCGAAGCCAGGCGAAGACCTTCTTGAACAGACACAGCCTGTAGACGGATAGGCGAACGATCAACGAGGGATAGCGGGACACGTGCTTGTTACACACCTCTTCAACCCATGGTAAGCGGAAAAATTCACTCCGACGTAGCTCTTCTTGGCGAAGAGTCAGCCCTTCTGAAGCACCAGCGCCCAGCACACTTTCCAAGTCTCTGGATTGTGATTCAAGCCATGTTTGAATAAATTTGGCTGGATCATCGGCAAAAGACTGAAGGAATGTTCGTTTGAGGTGAGAGTTATGTAAAGACTGAGCGAGTAGAGCGATCTTTGCACGGGTCAGAGTGATCATCCTGTGACTTAGATATCAAGATGGCATACCTCTTCGTCCATCTTTGCCAATGTGACAGAGGTTTCTTTGTTTGTGTGCAACATAACTCCCATCCTATTTTTCAAAGCCGCGTCCTCCATTTTGATTTCTACATCCCATGCTGTAGGACGTTCTGGTTCAACGACAGGTAGAGAAGGGTCAAACGAGTAATGCAGAAGGATAGGATCAGGTGGTGAGAGGAGTCTTTTCACATATTCCGGCAGCTTTTGAAATGGTATCGTTTCGACACCGAATATCTGAAAAGTAAGCAGAATGAAAATATAGTTATGGCAGAAGATGGATCCATAGGTACTGCTCTGAGTCTTTCGTCGGAACGAACGAGTCGCCTGTCAGCCTTGTCTTGAAGACCTTGGATTTTGATATAATTCCACAAGGCCTGCACGACACCCAGAAGGCTTTCCTCCTTGATTCCAAGTACGCTACCTGGGATTAGTTTGAGGACTATGATCAAGCTCGGAAGGAATAGATGAACGAACTCAGATCCGGATTGAGGCGATACTGTTCAGGATAATGGTCGAGATACATGACTATGCGGATATGAGTAGGTACATCGCCCGTGCGTCGTACGGTAAAACCATCTAAAGGAGGATTGTGGTGTCCAGTGGCTCGTGGCCACTGTGTGACAAATAACGTTCAGGTCCGAGAATTGGTGAGATTATGGTGAACTCGCCTCAACAATATTGTTTTCGGGATAGACATTCGTGTCGCGATCGAATTCCACCATCATTCTTTTTATGAACGTTGAGAATTTTCGCGGAGGACCTTTATCCTTGCCTCTTTGAGGAAGCTGCGTTAACATAGTCTTAGTATGGACCTGTAAAAACATCAGAATAATGCGTGCCTCCAGTAACCTTCCTTCAATCTTGAGCTGCCAAGCTGGAATGTTCTCGCCCGTCTCTGAGTGCGTCAGATTGTCACTCTCTGTACCGGCCTGCCATGATTGTCCAGATACTGTGTGACTAACAAATATCCTCAAAGTTCGCGTGGTCTGTGTACATGTCGGTGAATCACCCAGCCCTGTTATACGAAGAAACATAAAACTCACACTAGGATTACGCGATAAGGTGTCCTGAATCTCCATCCTTTTCCTCGTTATTGTCCAGTCGAGCTTCCGCTCCATTTCGAGCAGGCTCTGGTACATTTGAGAATCTTCTGCGAAATCTGGATTTTGAAGAATGACATTGGGAAGCGATTTGTCGGTGAGTTTTCTCCTCCTGTATGGGCCTCAGTAAAATAGAGCAAACAATGAAGCAGGAAGTCATACTTGGCAGCTTTGTGGTCCATTGTTGTTGCTTAAATCGAGAAAGCAGGTCTTTCGAGGCACAGCCACCATCAGCCGTCCTTGCACGTGATTTCGAAGCTTCTCCGGTCCGAAAGTGGATCTCAGAATGGCCTTGCCAAATGAACTGTACTGGGACATTTTGACCAGAGTCTTCGCAGACTCTGTTCATAGAGTATGCTTTCCAAAGTCCTATGAACTGGATTTGGCCTGGGAACTCAATGCTTTATCAACCTTCTTTCGTGTATCACTACGTCGGCAGTCGCTAATAACGGCTGGGATTTACAAAGGGAAATCTGAGTCAAAACTTTGATTTCCCATCTGTGCTTTTGATGTATTGATCTTCCGGCAATGACTTGATTTCT
>MU823629.1:0-31555 GCA_027921425.1 Lentinula novae-zelandiae | reverse complement strand
TGTCAGAGCCTGTTGTAACATTCACATTGGTAGACCTAAGGCTTTTGGTTCTTCGAGTGTTGGCAGCCCTACGATCCGAAACATCTCCCCTAGTGGACCTCGCGCTTTTGGTTTTGCGAGTTCTAGCGACAGCGGGGGTAGTTGCGCTATCTTCAAGTACAGTCGAGGATCTACCACGTTTCTTACCCTTCTTTGAGTCCTCGACTACTGGTGGCGGAAGCGCAGTTTCCACTTTCTTCTTTGTTTGAACGATGGCCTGCGAAAGACGAAGCATAAACTCCTCATAAGGAACCCCTTTTTCAGCCTCGTCCAAGCCGTCAATGTTCAAAACTCCAGCCGGACGTCGTTCAGGAGGAATGCTATCTTCACTCGCGTTCTCAGCCCAGGAGGATCCCGAAATCCGGAGGACACCAAAAGCTCCGACTTCGAGACAGAGATTCGGTAAATTGCTGAGAAGCGGAAGTATGTCAGGCTGGAAGACAAGTAATCATTTTCATTTTCATTTTCGGAGAGCTCGAAATTGCAACGCGTTGGTACGTACCTGGTCATGAAATACCTTGGTAGGGTGGAGGTCGTCAATCTCCTGCGCAAAATCTATATCCTCTTCATTTGTGGACTTTGATGAAATCCGTACAAACACCCAGAACGATTGTTCATCGGCACGTTGTAGGCAAAATACTAGGATCACAGTGTTGCTCGAGGAAGACAACAAGGCACAGAATGGTTCGTTCCGCTCGTGTTTGAACCACGACAGTATATCTTCGTTGCTACTAGCCATGAAAACCAGCTTGCCATAGATGTCTTCCCTCAAATGGACGTCCACTGCTTCAAATCGTTGTGCTATCTTTGTGAAAGTGACAAGTTTCACTTCGGGGAGGGCTGCAGGTAATCCGATGATTCTGAATGCATCTGAGATTTTGCAGGGGTTGGGTATTACCGTGGGTAATCCAAAGCTTCTGTACGTATCTGGAATTTCACAGGAAGGGCCCGAGATCGAGGTGAGCCAAAAGGCCAGAAAATGTGCAAAATGAGTCGGATGGACGACGACTTCAGAAATCTTGCAAAAAATCCTGATAAACTTTGCAAAACCGAAATAAAAGTTTTTCTTGAGCCAAATAGCGCCGGAAGTCACCGTCATAGGCTCATTGAGTGCAATCTGGACGCAGTCGGCATCAATGAAATATCCGTAATCTTCAGTGATCAGAACTCTGTCCTCTGTTAAGCAGTCAATGCAACCCGTTGAAGTGCTCAAAAACGAAGTAGCTGCGCGGTGCATTTCTACCGTGACTGTGTTAAGTGACCCTAAAATTCAAATAAATTTAGCGTCGCAGGTAGTAATGGTACCTCAATGTTTCCAACATACACAGACCAAGTCCCCTATGACCGAGTGGCAGATACCAATCATTGTAACGACCCTCCTCTCCTTCCGAGTATTTTTCGTTATCATAAGGAAAATATTCAGTGATGTTTTCAATATAGTTACCCAGCAACGTATGAGGGCTGTGGAAATTGTTGTGGAGTAAGACAGCAAGAAAGGACGCTGTGTAACGGTGACTAACCATAGAAAATGCAGTCAATAACTTTTGGATATAGCAGCAGTAGACCTGAACAAACCGTCCACGCAACCATTGCCACATACGGTCCAACAGTGCCTGCCCAGGTACTGAAATAGCGAACTTGGGTGGCAGAAACTTGGTGATATAACGACGGTGTTCGTCTGGATCATTAAAAGACCCGGTTTCTGAGCACCAGCGAAAATCATCCCACTCGCCGATGGTTGACTGAAAATGGTCTTCTGGGATGATGGTGCCCGAAACAACAAATTTAACAGGCAACTGACCCATCCGTCGTCGCAGGCTGCGTAAGATCTCTTTCAAAATAGGATAACGACCGCGCTGATCTTCGAACGCTTCCTCGTGCATTCTTGACGCTACATTTACTTCATCCACTGCGATATAGAAGAAATCGCCACCAGGCATTTCCCATATGCTCTGGATTTCTTCCATCAAGTGCAGCATGGCTTCGTCTAGTTCCTCGTCACTTAGATAAGCCCTTTGAATTTCAAATTTAATCATACTGAATGAATCGTATGAGGGTGTAATGTTCGTTGGAAAAATCTGTAACTCCAACCAATGCCGTCGCTGTTCAAGGCAAAATCCTTGCTTGGAACAGACTTCTAGGAACATCTTGAAGACGATGAACCGAGCCAACAGAGCTTCGCTGACCGCACGATATACTAGCCGTCTATTGCCCTGTAGCAATGAGGGGTGATTAGGATCAGAGATAGGCGGTAGGCAAGAGGTCCAGCTATGGTCCCAGTTTACGTCATTCAAAACAGAAGGAAAATCGGCCGCTCCAAGGGAAGAAGCATCGATGGCGCATGTCAAATAGAATCCCCAATGGAAACACAGGCCCTCTAAGAGAAGCCTGGTCTTTCCTGTACCGGAAGTGTTCACAAGAAACCTACGAATCGTGGAGTCAGTGGCTCGATTTTTTCACGGAGAACAACTAGCCTCCGTACGTGTGGTTGGAAGAAGAGAAAATCCGGTCCAACCTTCCCCTGAGTTTGGCATGGTGCTGAAAGCTACCTAACTCATAGAGAACAATCAAAGGCACCGCCACGTTCTGTGTTCCTACTGGAATATCTAGGCTTTCCATGTGAGCCGTGATTTCCGTATGTGCATCGTTACTCTTAGACATCCAGAAAGGTCGTTTCCATTCACCTCTAGCTATGAGCGCTATCCTTCCATCAGAGTATATTGTGCGAATCAGTCGGTTCATCTCTTGTAGGTGAGGATGAAAGCGCCATGCATTTTGTTTCAGATGTACTGTTAGTCACACGTAAATATCTTGTCATACAGAAGTAATTAGAAGATGCACTGCAAATTTTTTGAAGCTTTTCCGAATTGTGCGATCTATGTGCCTCCTTGAGCTTCTCGTGGAACGTAGGGTCTGCCGACAAAATCGTAGCGCAGATTTCCAATGACAGTTTCTCGCGTACTTCAGGAGCGAGATAGGCGTGAAGGAAGCTGGACGCGACCGCGAGCTTCTCAATGTCCGGGAATTTAATGAAAACCTCCTGCTCCGCGAGAGAAGCCATGGAGCAAACTTGATGGTTGAGTACCGAAGGAATCGAGGGTATGTTGAGCGCGCTTGTTGGTAAAACGAACCGGGCGCTACTTTGGTTTTGTTCCACCACGATAACACCTCTCATACATATGCCTTACAATTCAGTGCAAGTTCCGCCGGTCTGAATTACTTGAGCCCAAAACTCTCAGGGGGGGGGCTATTGTCACAGCGACGCCAAGAGGATTCTTCCAAGTGAGCCAAGTATCATTGATATGCTAGCGGCTGCTAAAAGCTGCTAAATGATTGCTGCGTTTTTAATTCCAGGGCGATTCCAGTTCAGACCGGGCGACCAGACGGGAAAACGTCCTGCATACTCTTCAGAACCACAGTAATAGGTGCCTATCCGCCGGCCAATACGGTATCATACGTATCATATGCGGCTTCCCGGTCGAAGTGAGGCTTGACGAGGCATTTCCTTGGGCTCAAGCAACACCGACAATAAACAGTGCAAAGCGACAACGAATAACAACTCAAGACCCTGATGAGGGCGATGATCATTCGTTGGAAAATTTGAGGATAAGTCTCTTAATTTCAACAACAGAGAATGAGGATCCTAAAGACATCCTGGGCTATTGGGATGAAAACGATCCCGCTGTTCTGGCCATTAATCGAAGATGTGAAGGGGCCAGTTCCAACGGCACATACCTGTCATTAGCGAACGGTAAACCACATAAAATCTGAAACCACTCACTAAGCCAGGCCAAACAGGATAGTCGCTTCAAAGAAAAACGCCATGCTTGAAGAAGCTTCAGTGTCTCGAGGGCCTCTTCCCAGCTCAATACCTCTTCCTCCTTTCGGGTATCTTCCAGTAGTTTGTCCTTCACATAATTCGAACTAACCCCCCGATCAGGAGAAGAAGTATGTGGTGTTGGGGGATTGTACACGGTTGAGGGGGGTGTGGGAGGGTGTTGGGAGGTCAACGGAGTTGTCTTCATCGGAGTTGAAGGAGGAGTGGTCGAACGCCGAAGTCGAAAGAGTCGTGGAGGGAGAAGGAGAGGTTAAAAGGGAGGGGGGTGGAAGAAGGAGAAGGAAGAGGAGTGGGAAGGGGGAGAAGGTTGGGGAAAGGGAGGGGAGGAGGAGTGTTCGTACCCTCGCTGATACTCATCCACTGGGCAGAGAGAAGATCCCGAGGGATGTTGCTGATGTCGTACGTTCCCATTTCGTACCTTGGTTCTCATACTAACAACTTCCCAATTCCCAAAACTTCTTGATGTTTAATCTCCGCAGATCTCCCAATACACATCCTCTCCCACATCCCACCAACACCAACTTGTTTATCGCAGCCTACTCTGTCCTATCCATAACCTCATATTTTGCTTCACTCTTTGGATATCACATATCCATTCGTTTCCCGTTGTCCCACGATCTCCCTACGGGAGTACAACAATACGGAACGCAACGAAAATACGAAATGACGCAACAAACAAATCACGGACCGACTACAATCCAATGCACTGAACACAGATCGCAAACAATCACTGAAAACACACACGAAACCAAAAACCCAAAATCACGAATTTGAAACATCAAGAACAAACACGTCCTCTCCGCCCAAGAAACGTTCGAGGATGCGATCAAGCCTCAGCAGGTTGCGCTGTCTGGTTTTGATGAATCGGTTACATAGAATGTTGTTTCGGCGGTTGCCTAATCGATCTGGTAGGGGAGGTAGTAGAATCGGTGTAAACGTTTCGAGGTAAGAAAAAACATACTTTTTTGACTATGTTTGACAGACAATACTTCCTTTTTTCCGTCTTTTTTTAGTTTTCACAGTAGTAACAAACGTCTTCGATGATCCTCAACGAGCCACCCAAACTCAAACCACCACTCCACTCCTCTTACTACTCGAATCAATATTCAACCAACCCTCCGTCCCAGGATCCACATCTACGTATGCGATAACCAACTACGCCATCGAACCCTATCATAAGCTAAATCTGTGAAAATTATAAGTGGTTAATAAGAACAATATCGAGACTTGGAAATAATCGTGATCTCGTTCATGCGCGCATGAGTATAGTATATATGAGTCTCAGCACTGTTCACACAAAATACCACTGGTGAGCTTGCTCTGAGAGTGACAATTTTATTGCACCAAGATTACAAGTCCAATGGCGCAATAGAGGACGAACCCACTACATAAATATGACCATTGACAGTGACATAAAGTGGTCTGAAATGAAAGGCGCGATTAAACGACAGCGTAACACCATCCAACCGCAGTTTTTGCATTTTCTGTACATAGCATGATATCGATATCAAGTTGACATTCAAACGGGTCAATGCTAACATTAGGTATATAGTACGTACATCTAACATGGTGAATACAGAAATCATCAGGACAGCAAATTATACAAGTCATCGCTTGCGCAAGTTATATGGTGTCGAAGACGACGTTGAAGCTGTAGGCTCAACTCGGTCAGGACGAGTCACCCCGGCACGTCCTGGGGCAACGTCGCTGATTCTGCCTAGACTGCGACGAGATCGCAGAATTCTTCCAGTAACTTGACGATCGTCTGAACGCCCAGGTATTTTATCAGAACCTGTTGTAACATTTACATTGGTAGACTTTAGGCTTTTGGTTCCTCGAGTGCTGGCAGCCCTGCGATTCGAAACATTTCCCCTAGTGGACCGAGCTCTTTTGGCTTTGCGAGTTCTAGCGACAGTGGGGGTAGTTGCGCTATCTTCAAGTACAGTCGAGGATCTACCGCGCTTCTTACCCTTCGTTGAGTCCTCGACTACTGGTGGCGGAAGCGCAGTTTCCGCTTTCTTCTTTGTTAGAACGATAGCCTGGGAAAGACGACGCATAAACTCCTCATAAGGAACCCCTTTTTCAGCCTCGTCCAAGCCGTCGATGTTCAAAACCCCAGCCGGACGTCGTTCAGGAGGAATGCTATCTTCGCTCGCGTTCTCAGCCCAGGAGGATCCCGAAATCCGGAGGACACCGAAGGCTCCGACTTCAAGACAGAGGTTCGGCAAGTTGCTGAGAAGCGGAAGTATGTCAGGCTGAAAGTCAATTAATCATTTTCATTTTCGGAGAGCTCGAAGTTGCAACGCGTTGGTACGTACCTGGTCATGAAAGACCTTGGTGGGGTGCAGGTCGTCAATTTCCTGCGCAAAATCTATGCCCTCTTCATTTGTGGACTGTGCTGAAATCCGTACGAAAACCCAGAACGATTGTTCATCGGCACGTTGTAGGCAAAATACTAGGATTACAGTGTTGCTTGAGGAAGACAGCAGGGCACAGAATGGTTCGTCCCGCTCGTGTTTGAACCACGAGAGCATATCTTCGTTGCTACTAGCCATGAAAACCAGATTGCCATAGATGTCTTCCCGCAGATGGACGTCCACTGCTTCGAATCGTTGTTCTATCTTTGTGAAAGTGACAAGTTTCACTTCGGGGAGGGCTGCAGGTAATCCGATGATTCTGAACGCATCTGAGATTTTGCAGTGGCTCGGTATTACCGTGGGTGATCGAAAGCTTCTGTACGTATCTGGAATTTCGCATGAAGGGCCCGAGATCGAGGTGAGCCAAAAGGCCAGAAAATGTGCAAAATGAGTCGGATGAACGAAAACCTCGGATCTCTTGCAGAAAATCCTGATAAACTTTGCAAAACCGAAGTAAAAGTTTTTCTTGAGCCAAATAGCGCCGGAAGTCACCGTCATAGGCTCATTGAGTGCAATTTGGAGGCAGTCGGCATCAATGAAATATCCGTAATCTTCAGTGATCAAAACTCTATCCTCTGTTGAACAGTCAATGCAACCCGTCGAAGTACTCAAAAAGGAAGTGGCTGCACGGTGCATTTCTACTATGACTGTTTTCAGTGACCCTACAAGTAGAATGAATTTAGTGCAAAGAATAATGGCATCTCAATGTTTCCAACATACACAGGCCGAATCCCCTATGACCAAGTGGCAGATACCAATCATTGTAACGACCCTCCTCTCCTTCCGAGTACGTATCATTATCATGAGGAAGATATTCAGTGATATTTTCGATATAATTACCCAGCAACGTATGAGGGCTATGGAAATTGTTGTACAGTAAGACAGCCAGAAAGGACGCTGTGTAACGATGCCTGACCACCGAAAATGCAATCAATAAGTTTATGTATTATAGCGACAGTAGATCTGAACCAACCGTCCACGCAACCATTGCCACATACGGTCCAACAGTGCCTGCCCAGGTACTGAAATGGCGAATTCGGGAGGTAAAAATTTGGTGACATAACGGCGGTGTTCCTCTCGATCATCAAAAGACCCAGTATCCGAGCACCAGTGGAAATCATCCCACTCGCCGACGTTCGACTGAAAATGTTCTTCAGGGATGATGGTGCCAGAGACAATGAATTTAACGGGCAAATGGCCCATCCGTCGTCGGAGGCTGCGTATAATCTCCTTTAAGATGGGATAACGACCGCATTGGTCTTCGAACGCTTCCTCGTGCATTCTTGACGCCACATTTGCTTCATCTACTACGATGTAGAAAAAATCACCAGCAGGCATTTCCCATGTACTCTGTATTTCGCCCGCCAGGTTCAGCATCGCCTCATCTAGCTCATCGTCACTAAGACAAGCATCTGCAATTTCGGATTTGATCAGTCCGAATAAATCGTATAAGGGTATGACGTTCATCGGGAATATCTGTAGTTCCAACCAGCGTTGCCGCTGTTCAAGACAAAATCCCTGTTTCGAACAGAAATCCTGATATATCCTGAGAACGAGAAACCGAGCCAACAAAACTTCGCTGACCGCACGATACACTAGTCGTCTGTTGGCTTGCAGTGATAAAGTGTGGTTAGAGTCAGAAGTAGGTGTACGTGGTAGGTAAGAGGTCCAGTTTTTATCCCAAGTTAGCTCGTCTAAAACAGAAGGGAAATCGGATGATCCAAGGCAAGAAGCGTCGATAGCGCACGTGAAGTAAAATCCCCAATGAAGGCATAGGCCTTCGAAAAGAAGCTTGGTTTTCCCTGTGCCCGATGTGTTCAAAAGGAATCTATGGAAATAATAATAAGCGACTTGTTTAGTTTATAGAACAAAATGATCTCGAACGTGTGATTTAATGAAGAGAAAATTCGATCCAACTTTTCCCTGAATTTGGCGTTATGCTGGAAGCTACCCAATTCATGGAGAATGATCAAGGGGACTGCATCATTCATTGTTCCTACTGGAATATGCAAGCTTTCAAGGTGAACAGTGGTGTCTGTACGTGCATCGTCGCTAGTCGGCTTCCAAAAGTCTTGTTCTGATTCTCCTCTGACCATGGATGCTAAACTTCCATCGAAAGAAATTGACCGAATCAGTTCGTTCATCTTTCCCAGGTCAGGATGAAATCTCCATGCGGTTTGTTTGACATGAACTGTTGGTAAAATTGAGTCTTTGGCCATACAAAATATGACAAAAAACGCACCACAAAGGTTCTCAAGCGCCTCCAAATTCTGTGATCTATGTGCATCCTTAAGCTTCTCGTACAAGGTAGGGTCTTGTGATAAAGCTGTGGCACAGAGCTCCAAGGAGAGTTTCTCGCGTACTTCAGGAGTGAGACAGGTATAGAGAAAGTTAGAGGCAAGGTCGGACTTCCCAATGTCGGGAAATTTTTCGAGAGCTTCTTGCTGGGCCATCGCATCACCTTGCTTACCAAGCACTTCTCTCGGTCTTTTATGAACACAAATTACTCACGACTACCCTCTACATATCTTAACCACTGAGCAAGACAATACCAATCAGTCGAAGTCTCACAGGTTTGTTTGGAACTCATAAATCCTGAATCTCTTATTGCCTTCAAGCAGCTTCTTCGGAAAATTTCGCGTCCCGAACACGTAGTAGTACTAGGTGAGAACAAGCTAGTACAACGCTCCGCTTTTACTTGAATGCTGGGATTCAATTGTTTCAGAAAGTGCTTGCTGTTCAGTGCACTCTGTCACGGTGTGAACAAGGTTCAATTCTCCTTGTCCGCCTCAGCTATTTCTAAGTGGAGAAATTGATGAGGAAGGTATGATGTGCAGTGAACATAAAGCATGTTCAAATACTTCATGGCTTCGAGCTTCTTTCCAGACTTTTCAGCCTCTGATTCTCATTTTATGTACATGACTTCAACATAATGGGATAAAGCACACAAACCAGTTGTGGCGCATTGATGGACGAGGCGCGATGTTAACGTTGTAACGAATATGAATTAAGCTCAATAGCTAAACTCCACCGTTTGACAAAAAGTGAGCCAAAGTGAGCCAATTATTGTAATCAGTGTTACTCATATTGTTGCTCAGTCCAGATTTTACACAGACCTAAGGTCCTTGAATGCTGATCTGTATAGGTATAGTTATTCTTACACCTGGCCGATTGACAACCAAAAATACCTATTATTCAACGGCTGATAATAATTTATAAGTGATTGCGTTTGCGCTTTGAGCCAGTAAGCAAAGTCTCCATTTCTGCTGAGTCCATAACTATGCAGTTGATGCTGGCAGTATTACCCCTTTGGTCAATTTCCAAAACAGCAGGATCATTTTCGTCGAAATAATTCATTCCACTGTCCTTGGCATTGACCGCGCTGTCCCTGATGATATCAAGAATATCTGTGGGGTGTTCATTTTTCGTTGCTGAAATCAACAGACTTGTTCTCAATTTTCCCAGTAGATGATTATCACCCTCATCCGGGTCCTGGGTTGTTACTCGTTGTCGTTTGACAATGAATTCGTCTGTCGTTTGGGTTGCTAGAGCCTGAGGGAAAGCCTTGGCAAGATCCACGTTGACTGGAAAGCCACATATAATGCGTATGATACCATATTTGCCTGCGGATTGATCCCTGAACTTGAGGCTCTGGAGAGCATTCAGAACTTTTGCCCGCTTGGATCCTCGATCTAAACTGGAGTCTTTCTTGAAGGTAAAATCATTCATCAGCCAACTGGTCATCTACGACAAATGGAGAGTGACTCACTTGGAAAAACTGTCTCGGCGTGATTGTGCCAATAGCCCCCCTCAGAGTTTCTGGTTCCAGTGATCTAGTCCGGTGGTATTTGCACTGGATTGCGAGGCATACATATGTGAACGTGCCTAGATCTTTGCCTTCGAGCTTCAGGAAACACATAATATCTGGTCCCATAGAATTCATCGGAAAACAGAATGTGGCACGCCTCTTCAAACTCAACCACTCATTCAGAGCGAAGTGATCTCTTGTCCCAATTCCCAGCCCTATCGGTCCAAAGAGGGTCGAGTCGCCCTTCACTAAACTGACTTTACCCTCCACAAGCCTCTGACTTTCATCCAGATGGAGCGTCACTAATTGCCCTTCCCTATCTCCCAAGCCCTTGTCATCCCCACCCTGGAAGTCAAAGACCTCATTCAACTTGATTGGTTTCTGAAAAATTTGCAGAAGATAATATGACATGAATTCTTCGAATCCATTACGCCCAGAAGAGGGGTAGTGATGATCGATTTGGTCGGCCAGGGTTTTATACACAGTATGAGACCTTTGCTCGTTGAACCACACAGAACAAGCTAACAGAACAAGAGGCTCGTCAATCTTGACTGACTTTGACCCGTCATAACCGCTTATTCTTGCAAGTCCGAGTTCAATGTAGGCTCTTTCATCGCTTCCCAAGTGACTTTCCAATTTTGAGGTGAAAAGGTATTCGTGAGCAATGGTTTTTATTTTCTGCCTCATCCTTTCATTGAGTTTCTCGAATTCGAATGCTGGACTAGGCAGTTCAACAATCCCAAATAAATCTTTCTCGGGGATCTTGAAATCTGCGGGGCGGAAGCAAGCTACGCTGTCGATGTACTGGTCCAGGAGCTGGTGCATATTCTGATATCCACATTGTAGTGCAAGGGACATATACTCCGCGGTAAATCTGTATCTATAGATATCAATTAGCAAGAATTATGATCTCAAGTTTTTTAACAACTTGCCTGCCTCGCAGCCAGTAGTAAATTCTATCTCTAATGCCCCCAGAAGTATGCCATAATTCCGGAGGAAAAAACCTTTCCAAGTATGCTGCCTGGGCTTTGAAGTCGTCGAAGGCACCAGTATTATAAACATTGGACAAGGTTTGTGTCTTCGCAACAACAGAGGAAAGTACGTCCGATATTAGTTCTCTGGACAGCCCTGTCCCAGTGAAAATGAAAGCACTACTCCTAGTTCCACTTCGAGCAGTGTGGTTGAGCGATCGATCCCAACATCGGGCCAACTCACGAAGAATGCCTCGCCTTGCCGTCCAATCGGCTGAACGAAAGAGATCCTCTATGTATGTCACAGCGAACTGGCATTCATCAATCACAATGTAAATCGGTGTGGTTTTCGCCTGGCCTAAAGCTTCCCTGATCCATACCAGTATTGCCTTTGAAAGAAGTCGCATGATGCTTATTCTCTCGGAAAGATCAATGTCTTGTCTCTCGAACCAAGAGATCAGATCATTGCTGAGCTGATTAAAGGGATCGTCTTCCTCACTGCCACTGCTGCTCAACAAATGAGGATGAAGTTGTAAATGCAGCCATCGACGTTTGTGGTCCATCTGGCTCAAATCTTTTCTCATCCTCTGGAGCGCGATAACATATTGCTGGAAGACAAGTAAGCGGGATAGTAATGGAGCAAGAAGCTCGGACCAAGCAAGTTGTTGATTTCTTTCGAGAGCATGACGGAACTCTTCACTTTTCGGGACATCTTTCTTGAATGCCTCAATCCTCTTCACAAGAACGTCTTTTTCTGTGACATCATGAGCATTTGTATTTGTATCGCGGGCATGAGCAGCAATGTCTGCCGATGTAACCAAAAGATTCGGTGCGTGTGGAAGGGTGCTTCCGAACAAAGCGTCTCTGATATTTGACATGGCGGAAGGGACGTCTTCGGAACCGACATGAGAGTCTTCATGACATGAGAAATAGAGGCCCCAACTGGAACACAGATGCTCCAAAACAAGTCTGGTTTTTCCAGCACCAGATGTGTTGACAAATATCCTGGGGGATGGAGTTTGAGCATGATTACTTAGCAGACAGCCTGTCAAAACATACTTGTGATTGGGGTGTTTTGTAAACAGACCTTGTAATCGGGCTTTCAACTGTTCATCTCGCTGAAACCGGCCCAGCTCGTACAATAGCATGTCAGGGAGATGGTTGTGAGGAACACGAGCACGAGGTATCTTCAGATCATGAATAAATTCTTTATGGTTTTGCGGAACCTTCATATTTGGTGCATTGAATGCGGGCTCCCATGAGGGCAAAGATACTTCATCTTTAATCAGTTTCTCTATTCGAGGCTGCAAACTACAAGCAATTTCTTGGCTCTCGACCATATAGAGTGCCACTGAAAGAAATTGAGCAACGTTCAACGCAGATATCCAATGGCATACCCGTTTCTTTCTCACATTTTTTGGTGGTTCTGAATTTGCCTGTCAATTACAAGTTAATGTTATAACCTTCATGTTCATAACATGACTAAAACATTCGTACCTGCTTGAGGACCTGCTAATCGTTCCCTGAATGTATTCCCAGCACCAGACTGATCTGATATTCCTTCAGCACATCAAATTGTAAGCCGATATACGTGAACGTACTAGTAGTTGGATGTGTGAGCGCGTCCCCGCTGCGCTCATGATTAAAGGACTGCATTGAAATAAAGTAAGTGGTATGGGATTGAAATTTGAAGAAGGAAGAACTGTCGGTAGCTGTGTACACGCATGGCTTGTTCCTTTTAAGTAAAGAGCAATAAAAAGATAGCGAGTTGTCAAAAACCGTTTGACTACAGAAAGAACAAGGGTTATTCTAACGAACGAGTTACCTACTTCCTGTCGCCATGGTTGTATCAAATGCGCCAGAAAGGTCGCAACTACTACAGGGGATATCCGAGAACACATTCTATGCCGCGAGCGAGGTTACTGATATTGTTGTGCTCCAAGTACAATAGAGTACAAGAAAACAAAAGCTTCTAAATATATCAGAACGACACCTACCAAACGTTGTCATTATAACCTAAATTGTGGGTCCACCTGTTAGCTCACAAAAAAACAAGGAAAGCTGCCACAAGTACGCATGTGTCCAGATGTGTCCACGCACCTAGGCACTATGCATGCGGAACAAAAGACAGCGTGCGACAGCATCTCAATTTATTCTCAACGTTCGTGAGCTTGGCACTAGTAAGTGCGCCCTTGAGCTTGAGTTGACAGAAGTTTGCAATACTTACGACGACTCAAATAACCACGACTTCATGATCATGCTTGATTGCAGTTCCGATGCGGGACCCCATCCTATATCAGCTTATAACCGAGGTAGCGCCGGCAAGCGGCATTGCCCGCTACATCACTATAGGTAAACCCAGTTTGAACTAAATATTCATGTTTTGCCTCAATACACTGCAATCATTGGCTCACTATATGTTGACTATCGCCTAATATTGTGGAAAATAACATTCCAAACAATCCCAGACGAGATGCTGACGAGATGCCTGGATATGAAGAACAAATCCCCGTCTCCCCTCTCAAAGTGTTATAATGTCGTTGTACATCACTCCTTCGCAGCAGTTGCGTCCTCTGCAAATGATCAGGGCATAAGTGATGAGGATCCGACTTTGGTGTAGTGAGGCATATGGTGACAATGAGCTCGTTTCATCTGCTGTTTTGTGCAACAAGTGCATCTTCCTTTCCAATGTTCTTTCAGCTAGCATAAATACACGGACTGCTGGGAAATCATTGACATACACTTATGTTGGCATGTAGACTGACTCATTCATCTTGATGTACGGACAATGTTTCATTCACCCATTTGCGAGGAAGAGGGGGAGCTTTGCGGCCAGTAGTAATTCTAACCATAAGTGTCAGTTCATGAGGTATTTGAATTGTCTTGGTTATTCCATGGCAAATTGCAGGGAAATGTGCTCGACAACAGCGAGGTATCTAACACTATCAACCCATATTAATAACATAAATAACATCAAGCAAAAGGCCGGTATCGACATACAAACTAACTAGTTTGCAGATACGCCTATTAAAAGTGTGGGCTGCGGCAACAATTTTTGATAAAAGCAACTTACAAGGACGAGAATTAACAGCTACCAGAACAGAGTGATAGTTAAGGAGGTTTGAAATGAACATAACACATATGGTATTGACCAGTCAGGGGAGGCAGAATCGGGAGCAGGAGATGGGCTTCCAGCAAGGACTACACAATGGGCAAATTGTCTAATATCCAAGCACAATCGGAGGATTGACACCATTGCTAGAATTCTACACCAAATATTGCATCGAATCCTGCTAGATCATTGAGAACAATAAAATCTAGAGGCAACACGTAACCGAAATTGTTGAGACTGAAGTTAACAGTGGCATAGACAAAATTGCTGTGCTAATTGCCAAAATTTGCAGCGCAGATAAAGGATCTGGATACAATGGATTGATAGATGGTAATATTTTTACCTGCGACGCAAGGTTGGCCAGAGATTGTGAGCAATATGAGGACCACAAAAGAAAATGATGAGCAAAGAGAAATTATATAATCATGAAAGAACCTGAAGTCGTACAGACGATTGGTCATCAATCCTAAAATAGTCATCAGTGGATGATCGTGCAAGGAATTGCTGTTCCTGAATTGAAGTGCTACAATACCCACTACCTAAAGGTAGCGGGAATATCAATCTATCTCATGTTAATCGTTTTAAACGAAAATATCTTCGCGGACTGGTTGCAAGTCAAAATCGGTAGAAAGTGAATCTGCGGAAGAAGAAATTGCTGGCACACCATAATATTCCACAACATTCCTCAAGCGGCTGCCCTTCTACGAATCCAGTGACGACTTCGACAGGCTTAAACTGGGAAACTCGTACATCTGTCGATCTCTCGTCTCGAACCACATCTACTTTCGTCTTGATGGTCGTCCTGAAAGACATCCATCACCGTCCTCTGCGCCTTCCTCTTCCACAATCCCCCAACTTACATCCACTTCGCTCAGGAAACGTCCGAGTAAGCAATAAAGCCTCTTCAGGTTAAGCTGTAGCGGTTGATGCAATAAATCGGTCGGTTAGATCAATCTACCGATGCAAAGGAAACGACGCGAACGGGACGAACGGAAAATAGGGAAGGAGTTGTTGGCTGATGTCAATAGTATTGGTGGGAAGAGTGTAGGTTATATAATTTATCTCTCTTCAGACTTTGCTTTCATGCCTAGACGTCTGATATCAGAGATTTGTCACACTAGCAAAAAAAAACTCTCCGATTATCCGCGAACTATGTACTCATTCTCTGCCTCTGTGTACGTCCTTCCTCTACCCCCGCTATTCGATATCTATGACATGGACGACGACGATTGAGGTAACGACCCTGATTCCTGGTCGATGTTGATGTCTGTAGTATTGATGAGCCTCAGCGCTTCAGCCCTAGTCCGGGTGTTGGTAACATTGAAGGCGTAAATGATGAAAAAGGTGGGAAACTTCAAGTTCAAAGAAGGTGGTGGTGGTGGTGGCGATGCTCTAGGCGTTAAAACTATCGACTAGGCCCGAAATCGTATGGCCTATACAAACCACGTATCATTTGGCCAAAATCATTGCTGTCTACACATAGCATTTACAAATTATATATGTACCAAGCGCTATGATTCCCAAGCCCAGGCGCTTCTTCCTCCCTATTCATCGTTTTCCTTTGTTCTGCCTTCCTAACATTCGATCTCCGCAGATACAACATATTGAGCGCACAAAATAGCGCCGCAAGAAGACTGAATATTAAGAGCGTGATTGTTGCTTTGGTGTACTTGGGCGCAGGGCTCAACGAGCCAAGCAGCCAAGTAGCGAGAATGCCACCAGAGTTTCCCATGATGAAGCCCATGGCAATCACTGTTGCTCGCCGGGTCTGAGGGGAGGCATTGTTTGCATTCCACGTAGCTTGGGTGGGTGGAGCCATGTAGGCACCGGTGACAGAGAAGAACAGAGAGCCATACTGGACTCGCTTTGATTCAGATCCTAGTGCGGGTGGATAGTTGATCCTTGAGATCAGGTTCACAAGAGGAACAGGTTCACACACCGAGGAACATTGCGAACCCGATAGCACAGAGAAGCACGGATACAATACATACAACCCCCCGGCATCGATAACGGTCGGAAATGAAAGACGAAATCAAAGCAACGACGCAAGCGACAGCGTAAGGCGGCACACTCATCAGCTGTGCATCAGCTGCAGTGTACCCAAGGCCTTGAATAATCGACGGAGAAAAGCTATGCGGCGGATACCTATCATTAGCGAACGGTAAACCACGTAGAATCTGAAACCACTAACTAAGCCAGGCCAAACAGGATAGTCGCAGCAAAGAAAAACGCCGGGCCAAGGAGCCACAATTGAGGAAGCTTCAGTGCCTCGAGGACCTCCTTCCAGTTAAATACCTCTTCCTCCTTGTGGGTATCTTCCAGTAATTTGCCCCTCACGTAATTCTTCTCTTCAGGACTCAAAAACCAGGTTTTGTCGAGGGATTGGGGAAAGATGAAATATGACGAAAGGCCGAACAGAAATGTGAATAGGCCTTCGAGAATGAAGATCCAAGACCATCCGGGTCGATTTCCTACTCCATCCATCCGAATAATTCCATACGCTAGGATTCCGGAGAATGCTCCTGAGAGAGAGGCAGATGAAAAGAACAGGGTAACGCTGAGGACAAGTGATCAGTACGGTTATTCCTGATCAGATTAGTACTCACCGCGTGTTCATCTTGTATCGAGGATAGAAGTACGAAAGGTACAGTACAAGTCCAGGGAAGACGCCACCCTCCAGGAGGCCCAAGAAGAACCGACAGGCCAGAAAACCAGAATAAGAATCGACAATTCCCTGCAGCGTGGTGACGATTCCCCAAAGAGTCAACATCGTTGGAAGCATCAAATGGGGCCCGACAGCCTGTACAGAAAAGCTGTCATAAACATCTCTAGATCTTGCAGAACACTAATCGTGCAACATACCTTGAGGACGAGATTCGAAGGTAACTCAGACACGATATAAGGGACATATGTGACCGTCAACGCGATGCAATATTGTTTGTTCGACATTCCAAGATCTGTTTGTAGTCCCGCCACGCGCGCATTTCCAACATTCGTTCTATCCTGCAGATCGTGATACATGAATAGGCCAACAGGTGAAAGACGCGTCGCGGTACGACGTACCAAGAACGACAAGAGATAAAACATTGACATAATTGGGAGAATATGATAATCGAGTTTCCGCCAGACTCTACCTGTTATTACAGAGTCCGCAACAACATCAGCGCCGCTGGAAGTTTCTAGCGAAGACCTCGCGCCCTTTTCGATGTTGATGTCTTCTTTTACCGGGAAATCTTGTTGTGAGCGTAACATGTCGACGCTGAACAAGCAATGAGCGAGCTCGGTCAACTTGACGGTAGGGACTTCCTTGGGCAAATTAACCTGGCCCTTTTAGGACGACGCTCAGCAAGACGAATGTCAAATGTCATTGCTACCTTCCAATTTCGTGATTCATCTCCGAAGGCCCTGAATAATATCAGCGGAATACTCGCGTCTCCGCTCAGCGCACCACCAATACTGTGAGTTCAGGCAAGCACAGGTAAGCAATCTTTTTGACCATCTATTATCTTTCGTTGAAGTAAGTAACTGGGAAATAATCGTAACACTTTGATTTCACTCATACCTGACAGGATCGACGGTTGGGTTTTATCGGATTTTCCCACATTGACTACGCAAAGGGCGCCACATGGCAGCGGCTCTCATCTTGTACTTTAATACTTGGCTTTCATAACATAAAACTACACACACAATCTACAGTACCTACTACTCGAGAAGGGGTATATGTACGCGTTTAATCTTCTGTTGTTTCAATGACCTTCGAAAACGACGTGTTCAGACATCATACGAGGGACGTCGAAAGGAACGTACCTTGGTCACCGTGATACCAAGTTCCACGTCTTGTTGGAGGCTAAACGGCGTCTTTCCACCAGAGCGGGTGGAATCAAATGTCCTTGTATTATCAAGTTCGTAGACGTGCTGCGAAGTCATGATCTAGCAACAAAGGAGGGAAGTCAAAAGGTGTATATTATATCCACTGCGAATGCTCACAGTACGTGGATGCTCTGCAAACCTGTCCATCTATAGACGTCGGCAGATAAGTCATTGAGATAAAAGTCGTTGCAATGAATCATATCTCTCACCGGACGAAATCTGGACCCTCTGTGCGTCGAACGATCTAACGCGTTCCGTTGCACGCCAGAAGATGAATTTTGACTGGGCCTCAGCAGGCCCGCTCGCGCGTTCAAGGTTGACATTAGGCAGTTGGTATAGAGTTTGGCTAACGTAAGGTCCCAGAGAAAGTTTCTATCCAGTAGAGTAAGTGATTGAGCAGACGAGAGATAGAACTGATCTTGTTGCTTACAGTCCAGTATGCTGTAACCAACGAGGTCATTCAGCTCCGACTATTCCCAAAATGCATTCCAACTCACCGGCAAAGCCATGAAGAAAGCAACGTCGCCAATGGCACAAATCGAACTGTCGAGCAAACCCATTAGAATGTCTGATGCATACTCTTAATGACCGAATAATTTTCACGTTATCATCCCGGTTTGGACCGTCACTAAGTAAAGAAGACAACTTTAGAATCGCGCTCGATATTTGACTGTCTTCATGACCTACTTCTGATGATTTTGTCAACCACCGAGTCCGTAATTGCAAAGCCTGTCTTGCGTTGAGCCTAATATAATGTCAATAATCAACCTCAAGCGTACTCGAATCAAATATGGTTAGAGAGTTGACACAGAACATACCAGATTCCAAACCAGCGTTCCTGTGATCAACAAATCGGCGACACAGGCTGTTAGGAACCACAAGAGCGCCGACCAGTGTAGTTCTGGCTTGTCAGCAAAGAGCTTGAGTTTCGCAATCTTGACTCCTGTTATGAAACCTCCAGCTGTGAAAAAATGCATAAGTCGTATACTCTGTGCTCAAGGACACAACATCGATTGTACTGACCAGAGGACGCTAGCGCCAACATTACAACAACGCCAGGTATCCAGTACGTCTGAGTAATCTTCCGGATTCTCCAGGCGAAATAAATTTGGATTGGGGTAGATATTAATACCTACGTAAGTGATTTTCAGTCAGCGATTTTCATTTGAAACTTTTCCGACTGACTATTAACATCGGCTCTGGCAAATTGAGCCATGAGTCTCAAGGCCAACAGGTTCATCAATTGTTGAAACTCACCCAGTAGGAATACTAGCGATACAGCCAAGGTGAATTTCATCACTTATGTATCCAATATGTGACATGGATCACTACGCACGAGTGGGGAAATTCATGACCGCTTTTTGTGTTCCTGATCTCGAAAATCAGTATCAACGCGAGGGAATGACCGGTAGTGCGGCACACCGTATTCCGCAATTAAAGGTTGATACATCATAGCCATGTCAATGGCCGTATTTGCAGTTTCCAGTATGAAGAGATAACCGACCTGGTCGAATACGCATGGTAAGTCAACTTGTGCCGGACGTTTCTGTAACTCCATGAATGCTTACAAAAAGCCGAACCCAAATCGTATCTCTATAATAAATCGGGTAAACAAGAATCGGGTTAACGAGAAGGGAACTTCGCCGACAATGGGTATGTCCTGAAATAAAAGAGCATCTATACGTCGTGAAGGAGTTTGAGAGGAGGCTGTATAGGTTGAAGAACATCGAAGCGCATGCCTGATTGAGTAAAACCTGCAGAGGGATTGGCGGGAATAGGAGCAAGGGTAACTCGTTCGTCGACTCACCCCGTACAAAATCATGTTGAGGAACACTCCAATCAGCATCGGGCCATATCTTGAGAATATGTATCAGTGTTCATGTCAGTGTTCCAGTAATGCATTGCGAAGGTGAACGAACTGAAGTTGAACATGGAATTCCGAGTCCGCCATCTCGAGAGCGTCAATGTAACCTGCGACGTAGGGTAAAAAGTGCCTAAGTCCGACCCTCGTGAACTCTTTAAAAGTCCAGTCCACTAGGCTCACCTCGTGTAAAGAATTTGGCGGTACATACTCCAAATGTTATGATGATGATGAGACAACCTTCGGAAAGACCTCTCATGACCTGCCAGATTTCAAATGAATTGACCGCAGATCTGTGATTTGTTTCCTATCTCCCCGGACAGAAATGCAACTCCGACGTCGATCCTTGTACGCTCGATTCTTGAAAAGCAGGAAACGATAACCGTATAGTTCAGCGTCGTTGTCAGTCGTCGTTCACGAAATCATATTCATTTCTGGTAGATTTCCTGCGGAGATATATTTCATGAGCTAACGTCACATCAAGTCGAGAAGAAAATCCATACTGTTAAAGCGGCGAGCTTCACGAGGCTTCACGTCGACATCCATAAGTGTAACTGGTACGACTGCGAAAAGTCGCGTGTGTACAGTACCCGAAAACCATTACTTTCGGTGTACCGATCATCAACATATATGTGACGAATACTCACTCACGTTGAAGAAGGGTGAATATGAGTTCACCTCACAGCATGGGCATTGGACCCAGATTGGACCTCATTGGGAAAACTAGTGCACGTGGTGGTAGTGGTGATCGCTGGTCGGGCTGGGTCAGAGATTTGATCCGAAGTCCGCGCCTCCCTGTTTACACAGATACACCGACATAAATTAGCATCAGTTGTCTATCCGTTGTATCTGTTCTGTCCAACATCAGTCTTCCCATGCCAGCATCTTCACCCTGAAACTTACGTACTATATCCTGGCAAACAACTCTGGCCAACTCCTGCCAAGCATCGTGAGTCCTACCAGGTCCTACCCACTGTCTTTGATTCTGTGGTCAGTGTATTCCTTGCGAGAACACACCTATGTCACTGTAGATGCTGACCCACGTGCAGGCTCTGAGCGCAGGGTGGATCCCGAACCGGTCAACGGGAACCTGATGATGTACATATCTCAAAGCTCCAGGGACCATCATCCGACACAGTGCTGAAGAAAAACACTTGATTTTTTTTCTCAATTCTTGCAAATGGTTGGGCATTACAAAAGAATGAAGATTACAAATAATGGAGGGTCAGGGAGGGCCGCGGTCATTTCGAAGGCACCATGTTGGCACCATGAGATTTAGTGTGCAAGGTCCAGCAGGGTCCAGCAAGAAGGCACCCGTCATGACCACCGCTGTATTCAAATTCCCCCTCGATTTGCCTTCTTAACGACTCTGACCTCTCACCAAAAATTGGGATCAACACTCAACAATCAACATAATGCCACAAGATTGAACCAAACTACCAATCTTGTTCGGCTTCGTATTCACCACATGTGCATATCGGGATTGTTATTCAAATATCGAAGCGCTTCTGGAATTCATACGAGCCCGAAACTCAGTATCCATCATTCACTGGAGCAAAAATAGTGTATAAGAAAGTCCCCAGCAATCTAACAGTGACTTTGCGAGTGCGCTACTTCCCTCAGTCTCCATCTTTCGGAAACTGTTAGTGCTAGACTTATCCTTCGTCCCCAGAATTGAGAGTCAGCTCCGCAATGGCTTCCGCTATCTCACAGAACAGCTTACCCGAGAAGAGCGTGCAATCAGATTCTCACTCCAAGCTAGAGAAAAGAACAAGCTCAGAGTCTTCCCTCGGAGGCTTTGATGTCGTTGAAAATCCCGCTATGGAAGCGAGAGTTTGGCGGAAGCTCGACTTGCGTGTTCTTCCAGTTGTAGCCATGTTCTATTTCTTGTCGTTCTTGGTCTGTTCAACCCTCGTTTGATTGCTTCTGTCCTTTGCTCATCGCTGTATGCCAATTTATAGGATAGAACGAACGTTGCGAACGCGCGCGTGGCAGGATTACAGACTGACCTCAAAATGACGAACAAGGAGTATAGTATTGCGTTGACGGTGACTTATGTGCCGTATATTGTCGCTGAACTTCCCTCGAATCTATTGCTCAAGGTATACTGCACTCTTATACACCTCATATCTCACACTTTCTAATTCGCAATATCCTGACACTAGGCGGTGGGGCCTAATCTCATGCTGCCAACAATGTTGACTCTCTGGGGAATTGTCACCACGCTGCAAGGTGTTGTCAAAACGTATTCAGGTCTTCTCGCATGTCGGTTCTTCTTAGGTCTCCTGGAGGGCGGCGTGTTCCCCGGACTAGTGCTTTATCTGTCGTACTTCTATCCTCGGTATAAGATGAATTTGCGGTGAGGATTTCACACAGTTCTAGCCACACCTCGTACTGATCATTCATCCACAGCGTAACAGCGTTCTTCGCCTCTGCCTCCCTCTCTGGCGCATTCTCCGGAATCCTTGCCTATGGCATCATCCACATGGACGGCGTCGGTAATCGGCCTGGCTGGTCGTGGATATTCATTCTCGAAGGCTTATTCACATTCCTCTTCGGTCTATCCTCGTACTTCACTCTCCCTCGATCCGTTGACAAGACGTGGTTCTTTACCCAAGAAGAAAAAGACTATGTTAACGCTAAACTACTCTCTGATAATGCACAAAAAGATGAAGACGGGTTCAGTTGGAAGGAGGTTCTGGAAGCGTTGAAGCTTCCGCAACTTTGGTTCTGTAATATCGCGTTTTTCTGCTCAGGGACGATCTTGTATGGGCTGGCTTAGTATGTTTTTCTCTTCGAACTAATAGGAAAACTGTGTCTTGAACTAAAACGCACTTCGTTCCAGCTTTTCACCATCGATTATTCAAAGTCTTGGCTACACAGCGGCTAACGCACAGTTAATGTCTGTTCCACCGTTCGCTGTTGCATGTGTCGTGTCCGTAATCGCGTCTTTCATCTCTGACCGCTACCGATGTCGTGGAATCGTCTCTATCGTTTCGGTCATCTTCTGTGCCATTGGTTTTGCGATGTTCCTAGGTTTGTCCCAAGCTCTGAACTTGAGATACAGAAGACTAAACAATCCACCCGTTTCAAGGGTCTAAATCAACCCACGTCCAATACGGCTCCCTCTTCTTCTCCATCACTGGTGCCTACACCGTTGCCCCCACCGGGTCAGCATGGAACGCTAATAATGCTTCCCCTCAAACTCGCCGCGCGACCGTCATTGCATTTGGTTTCGTTATGACTAACTCTGGTGGAATACTCGCGACTTGGCTCTTAGGCTCGCTCAGTCCCGCGCCGAGGTACACGAAGGCAACGATAACCCTCCTGGTCCTGAGCATCGTCGCGATGGTATTCTGCACGGCGAACCTATGCTATTTGTGGTCGCAGAATAAACAGAAGGCGGAGAAGAGGGTGACGATGGTGAGTAGGGAGGAGGAGAAGCAGGGGTTGGGGAATCATAGTGCATGGTATATCTACAATTTGTGATTGAATGTCTTTGGATCAATTTTGGAAAAAGGTCTGCTCTTTCTTGATACGGTACATCCTAATACAATAATCCGTAACCAAAGAGGCCTACTATGTGTTAAAAAGCAGGAGTCACTAAGTGAATCAAGTACACCCCAATCCTACCCCTTCACTTCAAGAGATTTGAATCATATAACGGTTCAAGAGTAGCAGAATTACTGCTTGGTTCTCGTTGAAATGTATTTCGTGACAATGATGAGGATTGTTCAACCATCAGACATCCCTCTTGGACAATCGCTGCCTGGAGAGAACATTCAGCATTATAGGCTCTCGGACTGGTATCATTAACAAGCCACTGAAATCTCTTTCCATATTCTACCTTTCTTTCAAGTGGATGAGTGCTCCCGCGTCCGCGAGAGAATTACCCATCGTTTGCAAGCTCAGGGCTGCCGAGACCATTATCACTAGTGGTATTCTGGGTAGAGTTCGACTGTTGAAGCGAGGAGTTCGAAGGCTAGTCCTATGATGTCGGACCGAGTACAGTACTGAGTATTAAAATATTAAGGCCTGAGGCCTGAGGCCCAGTCAAAACCTGCAATTGGAATATCCGGTCAAAACGGCTGAAATCCGTGAGAGTATGACCACATCTGGTGATGACGCAAAGTTCATCTTCTACGTAAATTTATTGAATTTGATACCCAGCAGGTCCACACCGTTCTCGAGGAGCTCAAAAGGTTTCGACGTTCAATTTATTGCCTTTTTTTTTTTGCTTCATCTCACGAATTTTGTCCGACTTAATACAGCTATGGATAACGGTCGCTCCCAAATCTGTCATTGCTCTCGTTGTGGTGGACTCCGTCCCTCAGTTGACATCCGAACTGTACAGCGACACGCCCTCCAGGATCGTAGGCAGGAGGAAGCTGAAGCAATTGCTCGTCTGGGGAAACGACCTCGGCTTGCATCCCCTTCACCGGAACCAGAGGTGCAATACAATACTTTGCTTAATTCTTGTTGGTTCTAACATAATGAGATTGAAGGGCTCGCAATCCTATCCCTCCTCTCCGACCCACCAACCTCGTTCATACCCCTCTCCTCCTGCACGTGGTCCTCGCAGATATCTACCAAACAACGATCCTCATTACCTCTTCCAAAACTCGAGGCACAGTAGTATTCCTTCCGGCCTGGATGAATCGGTTCTTCCATCACCTCCAGCTGCATCACCAGAGCCCGAGGACGAACTGGATGAAGATGACCTCAATGAGCAACAGGTGGAAGATGCTCATGCTCGGTATACCACCGCATTTTTAGAAAATCTCCACCTACATGAGCGAGGTGTTGGAGATGGTCAGGGAGTCGTAGATGGCGATGAGGAGAGCGATGAAGAGGAAGAACGTGAGGGAAGTAATGAAAACGTTGGAGCGAAATCTTCGATTGAGGATATTCGCATCGCAGATGAATTTATTCAACTCCTGCGTGAAGCTACCCTCGAGAACAGCGGACTTGACGAACGTACAATCGAACGACTGCGAAATCCAATTGAAGGTCCTCCGGATGAATTGGACCCAGATACACGACTATCCATTGATCTCTATCTCTCTATTACACACGCCTCCGAAGCCACATACAGTAGTGTTCGCAATGCAATTCTACTTTGTTTTCCTGAAACAAATATCCTCTCTTATCACTGTGTGAAGAGCTTCATAGCTGATACCACAGGTGTCATCAGTGTGTACAGTGATATGTGCGTGAATTCCTGTCATGCATTTACAGGGCCCTGGACAGACCTTGAACACTGTTTCTACTGTAACGAGCCCAGATATGATCTAGATCAGCTTCGTCGAACTGGTGACAAGGTACCGCGTTTACAATGTAGTACAATCCTCCTTGGTCCACAACTAGCTGCAAACCGGCGTTCACCTGAGGGAGCGGATGGCAGGAAATATCGAAGTCAGAAGCTTGACCAGATCCGGAGAATGGTCGAGGACTATGACGATGAAGTTGAAGGAGCTGAAATGATCTACGATGATATTTGGTGTGGAGAGGATGTACGTCAGCTTGTTGAGAATATCGGTATGACTGAGGATGATGTTGCTATCTCCGCTTCCATCGATGGTGCGCAGCTTTACCAGAACAAAAAGTCGGACTGTTGGATTGGTATCTGGATAAACCAAGATTATGCACCTGACTCTCGTTTCAAGAAAAAGAAAGTCCTTCCGAATATTATCATTCCTGGTCCCAACAAGCCGAAACACACTGATTCTTTCCTCTTTCCTGGTCTCCATCATCTATCTGCTTTGCAGAAGGAAAATAATGGAAGGGGGATGAAAGTCTGGGATGCATTAGTAAAGAAGATTGTGTACCAGCGAGTAATCTTCCTTCTAGGCTTAGCAGATGCTCTTGGCATGGTCGAATGGGATGGGCGTGTTGGACACCATGGTGCTCAGGGTTGTCGGGTCGGATGTGAAATGAAAGGTCGACATAAACCTAATAGTGGTCACTATTATGCTGTCCATGCGCGACCAAATAATGCTTCTATTTTGGACAATCAGCATCCGGACACAGATATTCAAGGACTTGAGCCGCAGACCGCAGTGCAGTATGACGAAAAAATTGCAAAGCTTCGTGCCTCGAAGGATAAGACTGAGTACAAATATAATCAAAAGGCTACAGGATTGTCGAAGCCAAGTATCCTTAGTGGGCTCCACCCTGGATATTCTCTTCCCATTCCACAGTGCTTTGGCCTTGACTTGATGCACCTACTCCTACTCAACCTCGAAGACTTACTCCTTTGTCTTTGGCGTGGAACACTTAAACGTGAAGTAAGCGATACAGATGCATGGGAGTGGGTCAAACTTGTTGGGTCAACATGGGAAGATCACGGTAAAACTGTTGCCAATACAACTCAGTATTTTCCAAGCTCGTTTCAACGACCACCTCGTAATCCTGCGGAGAAACTCTCTAGTGGGTACAAAGCAACAGAATACTATCTGTATGTTTTCGGTCTTGGGCCTGGACTGTTCCGGACTATTCTTGATGCAGAGTACTGGCAAAACTTCTGCCAATTAACCAGTGGTGTACGTATCCTACTACAATGGAGTATCACCGGTGGCCAGATTCAGAATGCTCAGAGACTCCTGGTGAACTTTGCCGAAGGATACGAGAACCTCTACTACCAGCGGCGCGAGGATCGTCTCCACTTCTGTCGTCCTTGTGTTCACACTGTGGGTGCACATGCTGTTTCTGAAATTATTCGCCTCGGTCCAGGTGCATATTCTACACAGTTTGCTATGGAACGTACCATTGGTGATTTAGGTCAAGAAGTCAAACAGCCTTCGAACCCTTTTGCCAATCTTGCTCAACGAGCTCTCCGTCGTGCTCAAGTCAATGCCTTGAAAATCATACTTCCTGAAGTCGATTCTGATACTGGCTACATGTTACCTAAGGGTGCAATTGATTTAGGAGAAGGTCGAGTGCTTCTGCGACCCCGGGAGCGCAAGCTCTACCAAGCTGAATTCAAGGAAGGGGATTTGCTCATGAACCAATTTGGTAGTAGCTATGTCCGTCGGTGGGGCCGTTTCCGGCTTCCCAATGGCCAGATTGCTCGCTCTCTATATGTTGAACAAGAAATTTTCAAAAAGCGCAAACCAAGAAACACACGGAATGTCAAGGCAGGTTCTTTCTTACTGATACTGTATTTTATTGAATGTGCAACCTAGATCAAATCAAATGGTATAACAGAGTTTGGTGAAGTATGGTATTACTTTATCACTACTGACAAGGAAGTATTTGCAATGGTCTCTGTCTATGGAAGGCCTGATCCTGACCTACTCTGCCAATCTTCTAATGCACTCTGGGCTTGCAAATACCTATCATCACAAAACCTGCACGTAGTTCCAGTTGCAAGACTACAGTCTGTAGTGTCCATGCAACCTCTTCCCATCTTCCCTCATGAACAGGAGGGGCAATGGTTTGTAGTACAAAAACCAGGTATCAACAATGCTCTTATTACTGGACACAAAGATAATATGGATGTCATATAAATAAAATAAATAATCTTAGTCTTGAGAATTGATTTTTATCCACAGCAAAACCTCTCAATGTATCAACAGACATGCGATTGTAGGCCACTGCACCACCGTGCATGGCAAAAACTCGGCTCCTTCCTTGAGTGTTATTAAATATTATGGAATCAAAAAAACGGGGGCGCCTTTCAGGCGCCAACATTGAATTTTCGAGAAAAGCTCAATAAAAGTTAATTTACATAAACTATCTATGGAGTAACAGGGAGTAACTGAGTGAGACGAGAAAAAATAATCGTGACAAAGGGTCACAGTTCCGTGATATCCCGTGCCGGTCACAAGAAACCAATACAATTCAACTCAGTGTTACATTTGGCCAAATAAGGTGAAACTACTACCATAAAAGGAAATTAAAATTGTATAGAGCGGCGTATATAAGGACGATACTTCCGTAAACTACAGCCTCGTAATATCATCCAAACAAAGGAAAACAAGGATTCTTCTTTTGTTGACTAACTGTGGTCTTTCCGCACTGCCAACCACAAACATTATGAATATTTGGCAACAACAGGAAAGCTCACCTTTGCAGACCTACTCCGAGGATGATGAAATGGACAGCTTGAGCGTCATTGATTCTCCAACTACTCAATGCAGATTTCCGATGTCTGCTTCTCTTTTGCAGAACATGCAGCTTCCAATGCAATTTGTACATTTCTCGTGTCTTTGCTTGGTCAAAATCTGACCAAATTCATATTAGAGGCAACAAGTTCCTATACAGCCAAATATTCAACGCATACAAGTCATCCAAAGTGCCTCTGAGGCGGAGCTTACAATGTCAGGCAACATCGTGTACATTGAACTGAGAACTAGGAACCTTGAGCTGTCTGCAGAGCTCAGAGCCTCACAGTATGTTGCATTTCATGTGTTTATTATTGCTCTCATATTCTCATTGAGGAAATTGAATTCAACATACGAAAATATTCTCCAAAGTCAAACAGTATTTCCTCCTGCCCCTGCTACTTCCACTCTTATTTCTTCCACTGCTACTCATTCCTCAACTACTCCGGCTTCGGGAAGGCTCCCCAAGATTGAGACAACATTTGAACCTCTGACAAAAGAAGAGTGTTGTAACATCCGATTTTACCATGAGAAGGAATGGAACGATTACAAAGAACAGAAGAAGGACACCAATGAGAAGGCTCCAAAGGCCCTTGGATTCTTACAAGCTCACGATGGCACATATACCACTGGCGATGCATCCCGACTTGCTCAATTTTATCAACATGCCAAATTGCTCTTCAACCTATTCTACACGTTGTACCTGGATGCTGACTCATGGGGTAGAATGAGTAGTGAGGTTGCAGGCTACTTTTATTGCGCAATGGCTGCAGAATTTCCCGAACTCAGATCCTGCAATGATGGAAAGTGGAAGGCTCGCGTTTATGCAATGAACAAATATCCGGATTGGAAACGGGACTATCGTGATCAGGATAAGTTGATGCGAGATACTGCAATGGAAGGTGTGTAATCCGTCAATATTTTCTATCATCGTTTCATTGTGTATCTATTATCTAGCTTTGCACCTCAACACTGCTGCAAAAAGGCCGAAACTTGTTCACAACAGCTCTCCACCCCGTGCTCACCGGCCTCATAAATGACAAAAGCGAGTGTTATCCACATCAAAAACAGTCCTGGCAATTTCGGTCGATTCAGTCAGCAAAGTCTCTAAAATTCCCGATCCTCCTTTGTCATTGCCTATAAACGAACCTGGGTCCACGGTACCAATTGCCGTTCTCGATACTGATGAAGATATGGTCACCGCCAAATCCTCTAACATTTTTGACACTGTGTCCCCAGCTAGTGCAGATTTGGTATCAGCAACATCAGCCCCTGGCAACATTCCCGCGGAGAGCATGACCTATGGTTCCGAGTTTTCATTGATATCTGTCCTGCAACATCAAACCTCGCAAGTATCCCCTCAATCTGACCCACCAGTCACATCGGCTTCCGAATCTTCAAGTGCGGCTATGGAATCTAATCAGTCTTCATCTGTCACTGCACTCGCATCTCCCGAAGTTGTTATGACTCCCTCTGCAAGCTCATCCGATTCAGCTACTACAAATGATCTAGTTGACTTCGCTCCAAAGGGTTTTGGAAACATGTGTACAAGGGTGAGTATGCTTCGCTTGTGATTATTGTATTATGCTGAGTCGAATGCTATTTCTAGGCAAATCCACTGTACGTCAAGTTATTTTCCTTCATATGGTCCTATGGGACTCACTATTTCTCAAGGGCTGGATTCCGAATTCCTTTGATACTCAAGCCACCAGCACCAACCTCTACGATGGCTCCACCCAAGCCGAAACTCACCAAAACGAAGAAGACCGATGAACTTATGGTCGCTGATGCTACCTCTGATATGCCACGGTTAGATTCTTTGTATTTTTCTTCTATTTTGTTGCTTAATATGTGATTTTAGAAACTTATTTGCTTTAGAATATGTAAAGACCCATGCATGTACAAGAGCCGAGTTTGGGGGAGCTTGGAAGGCACTCGGGGATGCAGGGCAAAAGGTACTTTACTTTACATTCGAAGCTTACTTCACTCATTCTCTGTGCAGCCCTGGGTTTTACTGAGTAGAAAGATGAGGAAAGATGGGAAAGCCAAGGCCATTGACGTGGTGAGTGATATACATCTCAAACTCACTTTCACGTATGTGATACCGTATTTTGCAGGATGAGTAGGGAGTACAAGCTGCGAGCACATAGACAAGGTGTAGAAACAAGAGCAATTTCATAGAATGGATACGTACAGATAGAAACAGATATCCTCAGACCAAAAGTGTACCGGGTATTATTGTATGGTACTAGCATTGTAACACTACATGTATCCTCATATTTCGCCAGAAAAACGACAAATTTCTGGTCAATTTGCGCGGGAACTAAGTAAACCACATATTTTCGGACCTTCCCAGATTTTCCCGGCCCATCCCATTGTGGGTTCTGACTGGGCCTGAGGCCTTGAGGTGGAATGCAATGTGATTGTCGCGTTGAAGTTTGCTAGCTGGCTGGCATGAGACGAGGAACGATGGCGTGTAAAAGGTGCCGTCGAAAGAGAAGCTCAATTTATTGTGTCAAGTAAGCCGCAAACGGTTCTCTTACCACCACCATATCAGTTAGAAAGTATCGAAAAGTTTTCCGTAGATCCTTATAAGCCAAATAGGAATTATCTTTCACATTCAAGGTTTGTTTACACCTCCCTTTGGATGAAATGGAAATTCCGCCTCGCGGCACTCGAGCTAGAGCCCGAGTTATTCGCCCCGATGAGGACCTCCCTGAAACTTGCCACAGTATCCTGGGCCCTCCTCCGGGGGACCCGCTCACTGGTCCGCCTTCAGCGAGTGTTGGGGCTGATGCTCCTGCCACTCCCCCTCCCACTCAGTCACAACCTTTCGTTCAACCAGCCTGGATCATTCCCCGGCCTCCCGGTGAGGAGGCCTCGCGCACAAGGGATCCTGTCCGCTCCTCCCGGAGCGCTACCAGGGCTTCCTCCCCGGCTGATTTCCTGCCTGGCTCTCCTCCGTCCCCGGCGGTTTGTGGGTCCTATCGTGGTTCTGAGCACTTCAACTCGCCCATGGCCCAGGACGATTTCGCGTCCGACGAGGAATGGTTTGGCATGGCTGGGTCCAACCTCTACGAGCTGAATGATGCTTCGGCACCTTCTGGCGAGGAGGGGGAGGTTCCCTTCCATCGCACCTGTCCTCCGATGGATTTCTCCTCTCCGGGCGTCGATGGCTTCCACCGTCATTCGCCTGGCCCTGCACAGGGCCCTAATCCTCTAGAACTCTCTCCTTCCAGTGAGAGCTTTCCTCTCGGGTTTCCACCCGCTTTTCCTTACATACTCCTGCTAACTTGTCCCCACTCTAGTGGTTATGGAGGACTTTGCAGAGGTACCACTCCGTTGGGCCCCTGCTGTCCGTGATTCGCATTTGGCTGCGCCTCCGCGCGGTCCATTCCGGGATCCATCCCTGGTCCCGGTTTCAGGACATGGTCTCCAACCTGCCCCGCAAATCTCTCTTCACCCCGACCGCGGTCCATGTCAAGCCCATGCCTCGGGCCTCCATTCCGCCGCTCGGTATTCCGAAGATCTACC
>MU823628.1:0-31688 GCA_027921425.1 Lentinula novae-zelandiae | reverse complement strand
AGATTGATGGGAACACACCGCTGATGGCGCATCAAAGGGCGCATCATGAGACTTCATGACAATCTGGGAATTAAACTCCACTTCCCCACATTTCCGAATTCATGCGAGATTAAGAGGAAGGAATCATAGTATAACAACTGCAGCCATGGTAGACTGTGGAGCTACCGCTCTGTCTCTAAACCAAGACTTCGCCACCCGGAACTGTGTAAGATGTGCACCCCTTCAGAGATACACCCCATCGCCTTCCATGCATGATCCGTGATCTCCGTAGAACTGAACTATGACATCTACAATAAGGAGCTCCTGGCTATTGTGGATTACTTCAAACAATGGAGGGCGTACTGCAAAGGATCCCGGCACCAGATCCAAGAATACTCTGACCATAACAACCTCCAGTGCTTCTCCACTACGAAGCAGCTAACAGCACAGCAAGCCCGGTGGGCAGAGCTTCTTTTGGGTTACAACTTCATCATCAACTATCGACCAGGGAGGTTGGGAGCCAAACCAGACGTGCTCACCAGGAGATCAGATGTGTACCCAAAGAAGGGAGCTCAAAGGGACCAGGTCCTATCAGGAAGGGACAGTATACTCATACCTCGAGAACGTCTGAACACTACCATCCTTATGAACAAAGACGTGCTAGTAAATTGAGTAAGGGAGGCTCCGATGGACACGGCTATGATTGAAGCACTGAAGAGGATTGCATGCAATGAAGAGGAATCTCTCATTTGGGAGGACGGGATGATAAAGAGGGGAGGTTGCATATATGTCCCAGACACTGGAATACTATGAAGGGAGGTTCTGCAGTCGTACCACAACCATAAACTGAGGGGACACCCGGGGCAGAAACGTACCAAGAAGCTTGTAAAGCAGCTGTTTTTCTGGAAAGGGCTGTCCAAAGATGTGAACTACTACATACGGAATTCTTGTAGTAGTCTGCTGACTCACCAAACAAGCCAAATATGTTCCTTGTCATACAATGGATGATGTGGAAGACTTTGCCAATCTATTCATCACACATGTCTTTTCAAAGCATGGGATGCCCTCCAATATAACTTCAGACCGGGGCTCCCTATTTGTGTCCCAATTCTAGAAGGAGCTTTGTAGAGCAATAAGAATCAAATCCCGCCTATCTACTGCATATCACCCCCAGACAGACGGACAAACAGAATGAGTAAACCAATCTGTGGAGGCATACCTTCAGATCTATTGCTCCTATGACCAGGACGACTGGGACCTCATCCTGCCTATAGCTGAATTCATATACAACAACACCCCAAACACAACGACAGGTGTCTCCCCCTTCTTTGCCAACAAGGGATATCACCCCAAGCTGTCCATTACGCTGGAGCAGGTGCAAGGAGCGGTGGTCAATAAATATGCGTCCAACCTCAAGGAGCTACATACTTACCTCCAGGAATGAATCCAAGTAGCTAATGAGACCTATGCAAAGTACGCGAACCAAAAAAAACAGGAGGCCCTGGACTGGAAGAAGGGTGATCATGTCTGGTTGAATATGGAAAACATCAGGACTAGACAACCTATGAAGAAGCTAGATCACAAGTGGACAGGCCCCTATTCAATCTTGTGGAAAGTAGGGAGCCATGCTTACTGATTGGACCTCCCTGGGGAACTCCACAAGATTCACAATGTGTTCCATGTAGACAGACTGAAACCTCACTTCCACGACAGACCTCCCCACCTCCCCCGATCTTCGTAAAAGGGGAAATGGAGCACTTTGTCGAGGACATCCTTAACTCCAGACCCAAAAAGGGACGACCAGAAGAAGTAGAATACCTGCTCAAATGGGAGGGTTATAGTGAAGAATTCAACTCTTGGGTAGGATGGGAAGGTATAACGGGCTCCCTGAGGTTCCTGTGGAGCTGGCACGAGGAGCATCCAAGAAAGTGGCAGCCATTGCAGAGGCATTGGGCTCGTCTTGAAAAGGATGCACAGAAGGATGAGGAGGACGACCGGGAAGAGAGGAGGGAACACCGGGGCTGAACAAAGGCAACAAAGGCACTACAGGACGAAGATAACCTCACAACACTCACAATGGACTAACGACAGCAACTTATGTGCATTATCAATAACTAATGAACAAATAAAACAAATGCAATTCTATTTTTTGGTATAACGACAAGAAAAAGAAATAAAACAAAAGGGTACAAACACTACAAACACCTTGACCAGCCTATGAAGCCTCCTCCTTAACATCAAGCCCAGAGGCCCCAACTTCCACACTACCCCAAGGAAGACGCCTACTCACTGCCTCCGGAGACTCATACAGGTCATCATCATTGTCGCCGGTAAGATTAATGGTGAGAGGGGCCACAGAGCTGAAGAGAGGGGGGACAGGAGAGGTACAGGGAGGGCATGGGGATGTGGGAGAAGACTGTTCCGGCAGGAACAAAGGAACAGGTTGGGAAACAGGAAGGGAAATCACCATTTCATCTCCAACAGCGATGTCAGCATGGGTGGGAGGGTCTTGTTGAGCAGGCAAGGGGTGCATAGTGGGAACACTCTCCAGCATCATACTTGGTAGTAGAGCTTAGTGTCTCAGTGAGGCAATAACGATGAGAGAGAAGCGAGTTGGATTCCAGTACAGGACATAGCTACTTATATTCATAAATGCATGACAGTATTATATAAGGAAGTACTGAGGAATCCGCATATGGTATATGATGTCAGTGTATACTAAGCATAGACTAAGATAACACATGACCATATTAGTGATGTGTGAACAGCATAGCTGCGTTCAACAGGTCTGGCAAAGGGGTATCTGATAAATGGTGAATATAGTACACCATCAGTTCCTCCTAGTCCCTAGTAAAGCGATCAAGGCTGGGCAAGGTGAGTATGGTGTCTTCCCACCTCCCGGCGCCATGACAAGGAAGAGCAGTGTCCAACGCGAACATACGACAATGGAGGGGAGGCTCCAAGGCAGATTCAAAGGGAGGAGTGTAACCTGCATGTTGAGCAATGGTCAAGAAGGGGAAATCATCTGAGAACCGCGAGTTGTCCAGCACTAATCAATACAGACCATTGTCTTGGTCGGCCGCGTTGTCAAAGAACCAGTGCAAACTGCTCAAGGTTTGCACATGAAGCTCCCCATGGACACCTCGAGCAGCCTGCAAATACTCCAGAACCAGCTGAAAGTTTCGAATGATGAAATCGGGATCAGTCGAATCCAAGCCCTGGCAAAGAAGAGCAATCATGACCTCAATCAAACCTCCCAAATGCCGGTTATGATGTTGTAACGCACTGCCTGGGCTCGAACAATAGAGACGGTGGGCAAAGGTGGCAACTCGGCAAAGGTCCTCGCGCATGCGGGTCAACTTCCCCTCCAGTTCGGACACCAGAGGAAGGGAGACATTGTAGAAACCTTCCTCGGGGGACTCTCAAACCATCCGTTCAAGGAAGGATGCACAGTCACAGAACTGATGGACCTGTTCCTGCAAGGTCTCAATACATTGCCATTGACGAACAGCCAAGGCATTGCTCTCATCAACCAGACTTTGCTGTTGCTCCAGGGAGGCCCGAAGCTCTGAATTATGCCGAACGGAGGCAGAACATCGACGATCGGCCTCCTCTCTTTCTTCTCACGCAGTAATGAGCTCCCCCTGAATCTCACGCAATTTCTCCAATAAGGTCTGAAAAACAATAAGGAGCTGGAGCATATACGAGGTACTAGATACTTACCTGCTTGGGATGTTCTGAAAGAGCCCTGTCCAGTGTTTGGAACTGATCCACAACACGGGAGGACTCCAGCCCCTGCTGGGAAGTCCGCAATTGTTCCACTTCATGCTGGTGGGCTTCTAGCGAATGCGAGGTATCTCGCAGAGCGGAAGTGAGAGACCAATTCTCCCACTGCAACTCTGGGAGCTGAGCCTCCAAGGTACTGTCATGCCCTGACCAACCTACCATACCCCTAACCGACCCCGAAGAACCTCCCCTGTCGGAAGAACCTCCCCCCCATTGTTTTAGCAGGACCTCCCGGGTCCTCCATAGGCTTCCCCGCCTCGACCCAGCCTCGACAATACACCCCGAGTTCCCATGGTACACCATCCATAGACCCTTCCACCGCAACAAACCCCATTTAGCCCTAATCTCGATCAGTTACCTCACATACACATACCAGATTCCCCAATGCTCCCATGTTCACTTCCTGTACCTATTTAAGTAGTACCGCAACGTCCCCAAGCGCTAGCTTGGTATATTTTGAACACACACCCTTTACATAGGTCCAGTCCCTGTCCCTTTGTACCTGCTAACCATATGGAATTCTCTTTACTCTCGTCTACTGTTTCAATGATCGTCTACATGATCCAATATACGCTTTTACTTCACGTCTAAGCAATTCGAGTGAGTCTCAGAGCTCCCTCAAACAATACTAAAGCTCCCCAACGCCTAACGCCCTGGAGAGCTAACCTCCCCAACACCTCCTCGAGCTCCCCCATTGCTCCACAAGCTTCAGGATCTCTATCTAAGTAACGTCGAAGCTACTTCCTACGTCGAACTATGTATCACTTCTCCATTACAACCTCCCCACACTCGAGGACGTCCACCCTCGAGCCCAGTCCCCGGGCGTATATCTACTCAGGAGCTTGGACACTCCATACCCATCTCTCATACGGCCTATTCGATCCTATGTTGACGTTCTAGCGAGTACAACTCCCACTACACAATCCTATTAGGTTCCGTACATTCATCTTCCCTACCTACACCTTAGGGACCTCTCAGGACCTTACAGGGACCTCCTCCAGGGTTACATCTTTCTGTCTTATCTACTACTAGGTCATTCCTGTCCTCGGTCACGGTTCCCGTGGCTCCCTTCGAGCTCCAGCCTGCTCCTAGCACGCTACAACATAAACTCCTTATACCAAACCCGCCCTAAGACCTATTCTGACCCAGGTCTTACAGGTACAAACCCGCATGGACAACCTTTTGTTTTCAACACAATAAGGGTGGAGGGTGGAAGTACGAGTAACAAGAGGCAAGCAAGAGGGAGGCATATTGGAAGACAACAAATCCTGCCCGATACCCTTTATACTGCTCAAAGGAGCACAATCTGCACCAGCCCATTGTTCCGCAATAGCTGCCAAACGGACCAGGTCAGTAGGACCCTGCACTGAACAAGGTTGATTAGATGCGACAGGAATGGGATGACTTTGGTGTCAGGAATCCCTAGGCGAGATTGAATTGTCAACGACAACAGGATCTGTCAAGATCATGTACACTGTGTAACCATGCCAGAGGCCACAAGGTGTCTAAGAGCAGAGGGTCGAATGGGACAGTAGTGAAGTTATTAACAACACCGCCGCTACGCCGCTAGTCCCCGGAGATCGAGAGTAGTGAAGAGAGGAACTAGAAGCAGCCAAGTCGGAGCGGTGGTATCGCCGGTGATGAGGAGCGAACCAAAGAACTTTTAAGTCCTCAGGTTAGAGTAAGAAGTACTTCGAGGCAACAAGCCTGAAGACTAGAGTGACAAGAGTACAGAGGGAGACTCAAGTCGAGGACGTTAAGAGAGTGATCTAAGATGATAATTAAACTGAGGGACTACAGTATCGTACAGGCAGTATTTATATCTATGGATCGGCACATTGGTGCGGAGCGCCAGACTAACTACTAGGAGCTATACGATTCGTACCTGCAGGGTAGGGAATAAGACAATAAAGGAAAGGATAAAACAATAGGGACGAGTCTAAGCAGAAAGGGAATGTGTGGCAAGAAAGAACAATAAAGATGAGATTACAATAAACAGTAGATCTCGGAATATTGAGCGGCGGAATGGGGCCCTGAGGCATGAACTTGACATTATTAAATATTAATTGAATATTATGGAATCAGAAAACGGGGGCGCCTTTCAGGCGCCGACATTGATTTTTTGAGAAAAGCAGAATAAAAGTAAATTTACTTAAACTATTTATGGAGTAACAGGGAGTAACCAAATGAGACGAGAAAAAGTAATTGTGACAGAGGGTGACAGTCCCGTGATATCCCATGCTGGTCACATTTAAATGAATGTATTCCAACAGAATGTGACTGAGTACCATATATGGAGAAACACCTTCCAAGTAAGCAAAGTGAAATAGCATGACGCAACCTACATAAGGACGAGTCTTCCGTAAACTACAGCCTCGTAACATCACATTCAAGCATCCTGTGTGAGTCTCAAGCCTCCCTCAAGCATTTCTGAAGCTTCCCCTACATTCCACATATTACTGAGCTACTTCCACCAACCTCCCAAAAACTTCCTATGTATTTCCCAATGTTAAAACCCTTTGTTGACAAATTGTGTTCCTTCTTCTGGACAGCTTCCCAGATATTAGATTGTCCATCAACCTCCCAACTTGTCCTTGGGACCTCCTTAGGAGCTTCATTAATGTTCTGAATGTTGTGCTTGCTGCTTGATTTCATATAAATTGATTTGTTCACAAGAAATGTAGTCCATCTCTACTGTATACAGTATGTAAATTCAACAAAGCCCTTTGTGAATAAGGATGAAGCCCATAATTTAACTTCTAATTACTTGTATCATTATACACTGGCACCTTGAGCAAAAGCCACCAAGCTTCCATTAAATGGATCTATCATTGCTGTCTGGACATAGTCTCTGAAAGCTTTGCTCAACTGTCAGTTCAAGGTATTTTATCCTTAACAAGTCAAATAAACACTCACTACACATGTCACCCCCGGTGGGCCCAATGTGTGGGCAATGAATGGCTGGCCGGTATGGAACCAGATCTGAGAGTGAGAGTTTAGGCTTTCATTTTTTGCGCAGAAAAATGCCTACTTTTGTGAATGTAACGACACCAAAGGGTCTTCAGGTTTGACTCAAATTTAGCACCAGAGTATAAATGTGTATGTAACACTCACATTCTGACCACCAGCCCACCAGTCTCCTAAAGGTACTTCATTCATCAAGAATGTCATACAATCATTATATCTAGGGCATGTCGAAGTTTATCATCATAAGGAAGCCCAGTGAGGTACTCACGAACGGTATTCCAAATTTGTTCCATTGCATCCTTGACTTGAAACTTGACAGACTTGTGTGGCCATATGTAACTGTAATATCTCTTGATCACTTTTACTGGAAGGTGGAACATCTGTAAAACCTGTATTTTCGGCTAAGAGCTCGAAAGCAGCTGACAGCACTGTCCAGCTGGGAAAGCGCTCCCAGCAGTACTGAAAAACTGCTGGGAGTGCTTTCAGTGCTGGACAGTGCTCTCCAGCTAGTACCCTTGCTCTCGCGAACATCCAGGTCTTGCAGATGAAGGGCAAGCTCTCTAGCAATCTGAGGCAGTAGTTTTGGTAACAGAAATGCCATTGCTTCTCCGAGTCTACGCCAGGTACTGTCATAAAACTTGATATTAAATTCTTCATCAAATTCCACTGTCAGGTCCACTTGTAGCGGCAGTGTATCATGAATTGTTTGGTAGAATAGATCTTGAATAATACTGACATAGACCACAGGGGGCTCTATGATTAGTGATTGGACTGTGGAATTCATTGGCTGTCCAATTAAATGAGTCTGGTTTGTAGCATCCGAATTTGTGACAAAGAAGCCATAGATATATTCTAGCCATAACCTGTTTTAAATTTCAAGCTCAACCAACGATGGAGCATAAACTTACCAATATTGAGTTCCTGTCCGACAAATGCTTGAAAAGCAATTCATTTCCAATCAAGTTTCTGTTACATGCTCTGACTTACTATTAGTAAAATCAACTCGTCCGATAACATTTTCTGCCAGCTTCGAAGGTTGACTACCATCAATTATTGCCTGGGGAGAGTGAAATCTAGATGTAAGAATTATATGAGAGCTTGAAAATTGAAACAGCTAGGTTGAAAGCTTACAATTGTACAAAGGTATCAAGTGCTTCAGCATATTGCTCAGCTGGAGGATATGCTGCGCTTCTGCAGTTAAGGAGTATGAGTGCAAGAAGTGGGATTTTCACCATTGGATTAGTGTCTAGCGGTAGGTTCATACCCTTGTCTCCCACAAGCTTCTTTTAAATAATGGATCATTGCTGTGTTCATTGTCAACATGATGCATCTGGATTGATTGGACCTCATGGAGACATTGTATATTGCTTTGATTGACACATCACATAGTCAACAGTAAGATCTATTCCGGGCTGCTCTACACTTACATCACCATCTTCAGAGTTTTCCCTACAGTGACATGTTTCGGGAAATTTTCATAAACTAAATACGGCTAATTTCCATATCAGGTTAGTCTTATTAGATCCATCTTTCCATTTCCCCTGGCATTTTATTCTATGCAAAACTTTGAACCTGGCAATGTGAGCTTGCAGAAATTGATATCAAAAACAATTATTGCCTTAATGTTCCACCTTGCCACTCTCCACAACATGAAGATGGCTGAGCCCGGAGCATTCCTGTCAGAAAAGCGGACACTGGAATAATCGAAGGGAGATAAAGATAGTTGATCAGAGTTCCAAATGGAGTACAAGGGAATAAAGGTCTGGCTGGGATACATCTATCCATTTTGAGCAACAACCCCAAATTTTCATCTGACACGGTGGCAATGATCACTGATCACCGACTCTGAAAGAGGAGGTCCTTGTTCACACAAAATGGCAATCAAAAGTCATGAGTTCTTGTGATGGTAGTGTCCCAGTGACACAAATGTGCAGTGCCTTTCGGGGGTTCCGGCAGAGTCGGGGACTGCTGTGCAGGGCACGGCGCTAAAGGATATTTCCAACACACATATCAAGTGGCGACACTGCCAAATTGATGCATGATGAACTTCGATTTAACCTGGCTCCGTCATGCCCATGCACATGACTGATGACAGGGACAAGATTGTGGCTCTTATGTACCGCTGACATTCGGTCTAAGACCGCTGAAACATCGCAGGGCTAATCAAGGGTATCCAGCTCCAAGAAGTATTCTTGTACACATAGCAAATAACAACCCAACACTCCCACATACTACTACTTATACTTAGACCAGGACACGGAAAAGGACTTCATTAGTTTTCCCCATGTCTCCCTCAACTCTTGCACCACAAAACATTGCTCAATCAGCCATTGGATTGTGAGTTTAGTCACCCGACCATTTACCTGATAACATCTGTTCATATAAAGAGACAGTACCGGTCCTCTTGTCAGTCTATAAACTTCAGCGCCGCTCCAGAAAAGTGACTTGTTATCTTTAGTTAATTGCTGGACTGGTGCATTGGAGTCTCCTAGGGACATTTCTGATTCAGTTGTGTAAGTTCTTCCAATTTGTATGCTTTGCTTTTCCATTCATGTCCTCTGGAATATACAGATAGCTATAACACATCACAAAGATCAAAATATGATTCTCTACTGGTTAAAAGCTGCGGTACAACATTATCCTGCCTAACAAAATACCAGTCATCTAATCCCCAGAAGTCTATGGAACAGTTATCCTTCAAATTCTTGCCTTTGTCTTTGTTACGCATGCTATATGGGTCTGTTTAGTCACAAACTGGGGAGTTGTCAGTATCATGACTAGTACACCCTGGTCTGCAACATTGGCTGCATTGACAACTGCAACATGTATGCTCTATCAAAGCCAACGGGTCTGTTCTCATTAAACTTGATTTAGCAACCTCAGTTGTGCAAGTCTTCTTTGCTTGGTGAGTGAATTCTAGCATAATTTCGACAAAATTTTGATGGAATCAGGAGAATTTGGGGCCTAAGTCAGACTATGATTCCCAAAATTGTTACAGTATTTGCAATAATGGTGAGCCAATAGATTCTCAGCTTCATATCTAAATTGATGAACATGGTGAAGGTATCTCTGTTGCAATGGAGTGCTTGCTTAACATTTGTTATCAAGGTAGTATTCTCAGGTGTCAGCAAAATTTGTCAAAGTCAATGATGCTACATATTGACAGTACTTTTTATTCAATGATGACTATATCAAAATTGTCAAACTTGATCCAATTGCAGAGGTTCTGATGTTCTCTCATTTTGAGTCCTGTTTTGTATCCTCAGCCTTTCCCATAGATATGGCTCTCTGCTGCTGCTGCAGGTGATTGGATCATTGGTGTTACATTTGTGGCTATAGTACATCTTTTACAGCTATTCAATATTAGTTCATTCTGAAAAAAATTGTTATAGCTTCAACAACAAAAGAGAAAATCTCCTTTCATTACAACTCAACATTTGCTGGACAAGGTCATTGTAAATGTAGTCGAGTCTGGCCTCATAACTGCAACATTGGCACTTCTGGACCTTATTTTGTTCAAAACACTTCCTACAACCACCGCTCATGTTACTGTGTCAGTATATGGTTCCATTCAACTAACCATTTGGTTGCTCACAATGATCTTGTTTCATTCAGGGAATTTGCACTGGGATCATTGTGGGTACTTCATTTATATTCTAGCCAGGACAAAATTTGATCACATGGTCGATTCTGCCTAGATATGCCAATGTACTGATGGCTAATTTGAACAGTAGGGAGAAACTTATAGATTCAACCAGAAAAGGACTGGAAAGGTCGCAATCATTTGGTTTGAACCCACTACAATCCACACATATGTCAACAATAGGACACATAGGGGATGTTCACATTTCCACAGAGGTTGTTCAGCATGATGACCATAGTGGATTTCATATGATTGTTGGTATTGCATCTTCTCAACAGTGCTCTGAGCTCATTGTCATTTTAGAAGGATCATAAGCCTTCTCACCTTACCGCTGATTGAGATCTTCAATTCGATGCTTTCTTGAAGACATAAAGGTACATAATGGTTGAGGATGCCATACTATGTAAAATCGCACCTGGTTGCTATTGTCACTTTCCCAAATGCTAGTACTTACAAGTATTTACTTGTCTCAATATATCAGCATGCACTTGTTACAATTACATGCAATTACATGCAATTGCAGGCCACTGCAATAACGGGAACATATTCTCAGGGCATGCCCTAGATATGAAGAATCTTGGTATATACTACGGAAGGGATCAAATTACATGTGCCCACTGCACATACTAGGATCAAAATCAGACATTGAAGCTACTTCATTCTACAATAAGAGTGGAGCCTTTACCAGAACAGGTGTACAGAACACTGTTTATGTTCAACTTTCAGTTGATCATCATGCAATATGAGTGTCAGGCTCAAATAATTTGCTACTTTTGGCCCTATTTAAGCAAACACACACTGACATACATAAAGACAATTCTTCCATCAACTACAGCCTTGTAAAAGGAGAACAAATAGTGAGTATTTATCAAATTCATTTCAAAGATGGGACTAGGTATAACCATAGATTGTGAATAAATATTAGACTACATCTGTAAAACCTGTATCTTTGGCTAAGAGCTCAAAATCAGCTGACAGTGCTCTCCAGCTAGTATCCTTGCTCTCATGATCATGAACATCCAGGTTCTGCAGAAGTAGTCATAACCATTCTGGTTGCATGATCTCAGTATCTATAGTCAACAAATGTACATAGGTGATTTTGTGGAGCTTCAGCTTGGTAGATATGATGACTTTGGTGAAGTGAGTTTATATTGGACATTTCAAGCTGGCACATAACATTCATCAAGTAAAATGGTAATGAATCCCGGGTATACAGAGACAAACTGAAAGCCACACCTGATAGCAAGATGTTATTGTGAGAATGCTGGGTAAAAGACACTCTACTCACATTATACCACCTGTAGGATAAATTATCCTCATCAATAGATTTCAACAATGTGTATCGTATCCCAACATAAAGGGAGAAGGTGAGGAATACTCCTTTAATTACTGGCCCAAAATCCCAGTTCATGGTAAATACCCATGCCCAAAGTGGTAGTGTGACAAGCATAGTATAACGAGAAAATAAAGGCATAGAAATTGGGAGTGTGTGCCTTCCTGCTTTTGTATCTCCCTGGATGTCTCTGAAATCCTGTGCATGGATGGTTGTGGCAATCACTGCAAAATTGAGTGCAATGGCATTCAGAGCATAGATATCCAAGTGATGTCGGTTCTGTGCTGAATTGTTGTTGAATAAATGGGCAAATGATACAAAAATGTTTGCTTACAGAGAACAAGCAATGTACCCAAAAGAAACATTGAGATGCCTCCTGCATTAAGTAGGTTCTTTGTGATGCCTGATTTAGCACCATTTGCCTCATTACACAAGATGGTCAATAGAACAAATGCTGTACTACAGCAAAAGACCATGCCTCCAAAATGTGATGATACAATGAGACACACCACTCTGCTGCAAAGACACAAATACCAAACTGACTTGACTGATATACGATGAGAAGGTAGTGGACGGTATGGCTTGTTGTTTTTGTCTTCCTCTATTGACACTAACTGGTTGGAAAAGTTGAATTGAAGGAGGTGGAGGAGCAACCAGATTATGGACTGTGCAGCATGAAGGGGCTCCCAAGGATTTGGACAAGTTATGAGAGCAAAGACACTCTGTGATTAAGGGTGTTAACAACCATTCATATCAAGGTTTCCAACACATAATCACTCACAACAGGTATAAGTGTTGTTGTAATGTCAGATCGGATGAAAAGAAAGAGTACACTGCAAATCTCAGAAGGATGCATTGTGAACTAAAGCTGATTCAGACTGCCATTATCCTTTAAATAGATTCTGATAAATAACAAGTAGCCCTCGAGTTCTTGGAAAAAAATACATGTATGATGCCCAACAAATATGAACATTGATGTGAGATCGGTCACATTCAAGTTCCATGACATTGCACTCTCAGTGATGATGAAGAGGTTCTCTAAAACAGTATACAATCAGAACATCCCAAGATATTGATACATGTATGTAGAACCAAGTTATTGGATAGCCATGACATGCACCATGCAATAATCATGGCGACACTTCAAAAATTGCTAGCGGGGTATTTTGGTTTTGGATTGGTCTGCGAGAATACAATTCCATTGAATGATTACCAGGCTACTATGGTCCCACTATTGCTTACATACCAATAGTAGCCAAACCGCCGTGGAGTAAACATCAAGCAGGTGGCAGGTCAAGACAAATTTACGAAGGGGTTCAAAGCTTCTAGAAATCAATTAGCCAGAATCATGGATAATCAACATCGATTCCCGGATGCCACAGATGAAGTTGTATCAAGGTTCTTAGCCGTAGACCATCCTGTGATGACCACATCTACCGAAATGGTGGACACATTACTGACAGCCTGATTCATTGGGGTTACATGTAATTGTAGTTCTTTTAGGACAGTTGAATTTTATCTTGTAAATGCATCTACAAAACGTGGATTTCTGGTTAATTACTCAAGAGCAGCTGAGAGAATTCTCCAGCTACCAAAGCACATGGAGCAAATATTTTTGAACTGCCCCCAAGTGCTTTGGCTGCTAGAGAGTGCTCTCCGAGTCGGTATATAGCCAAATATACATGTTTTGCAGATGAGACCATTTCTATTTTTCAACTACCACTGAGTGGACACCCCTCAGTGATTATCAAAACTGTGGCATCCCGAGGCAAATTGAGATGTGCTCACAGCTTTTTGAAACTCATTAGCCAGAATCAGAAATGATGATAATGACATTAAACTGCATATCATACATGTTTCATTGGTCAGTGGGCTTATATGTAACATATAGTCATGCTCACATCACCATCTGATTTACCCCCATTGACCAATATCAATCATCCGGTGTCACCGGCGATGATTCTCCCGTCTTTAATGAGAAAATTACTGATGAAAATGACTGATTGGACAACAGCTGATACCAGGGTCCACCAAATCGGGATACTCAGGGTAATTCAGATCAATACAACTAGAGGTGCCCTTGAGTGCTATGGTTGGTGAGTCCCCAGCTAGAATGAAATTCAACACTAAGCACAAAGGCAAGGACTTAGTAAAAGGCATTATTGGTACTGCGCATTTCTGTTCACATGCCTCATTGTATTGCCATAGCATCATTGACGTGATAACACAATGCTGTTTGGATGTAATTAATCAGTCGGCGGCCAAAAAAGACCGTGATGTGCAAATAAATCACTAGAACAAGATGATCATTCAGCACACTGCCAAGGAGATATTAAATTGACGCTATAATACAATGCTGTTTTAATATAATTATTCAGTCTGCGGCGGAAAAATGACTGTAATGTGCAAATGAATCACTAGAACAAGATGATCATTCCGCACACTGCCAAGTACATATTTGAGAGGATTAAAAAGGGCACTGCAATACACATCCCACATTGTAATAACACCATGTCTCAAACACACTCAGCAGACTACATTGTAATTGGTGGCGGAACCGCGGGTCTGGTTGTTGCTTCTAGACTTGCACAAAACTCCTCTCAACAAGTTATTGTCCTTGAGGCTGGAGAAGATTTCAAAGAAAGAGCAGAGCTTTTGGCTCCAGGTTGAGTGCTCCAATATTTTGGACTAGTAACACCATCTTACTTATGTTGCTTTTTAGGTGGCTCATTCTCGAATATGTTCAACCCTGAGTTCCTGTGGGATATTTCAACCGTCCCACAAACATCTGCAGAAGGGAGGATGATACCACTTTTTCGGTATGTTAACTATGAACAGCTGAAGGTTATTACTGAAAATGACCCTACGATGCAGTGGCAAAGGATTGGGCGGATGCTCCCTTGTGAGCCAAATTTGATTGCAATTGTAATTACATTTGATCATATTACATCCTCCAGATCAACTACATGCAATCTATGCGGTGAGATTCCACTCAATTTAGACATCTCTTGCCTACTAAACGGTTATTGACAACTTATAGCTCAAATCAAGAGGAGTACAACGGTATTTTTTTTTTGTAATTTTCATAAATATTCATGATGTTAATACAATGACATAGCACTGGAGGATAAGTTTGGCAATAAAACTTGGAATTGGAAGGAGCTTCTTCCTTATTTCAAGAAGGTATGGATTATGCACACACTGGTATCCAGTGTTCAGGACTTCTGACATACTCCTGAAAGTCTGAAACTTTTGTGGCTACACCGGAAGAACTTGCAATGGCAGATATAGTCCCTGACTTGAGTGTTCACGGTTCCAATGGACCTCTCCCGGCCACCCTTCCCACAATGTACAACAACCTCCATAAACCTCTCTTTGAAAGCTTCAAAAGTCTTGGGGTTCCAGCAAACTCAGACCCGGTGAGCAAGACAATTTCTATGGAATTTGTATGAGGTTGTTGAAATAGTGATAAAGAGCGCCGGGAACCTTCATGGGGTCTGGACCAGCAAGAACATAATAGATCCCAATCATAAAATAAGAGTTTCATCTGCCAGGGTAAGTATGGTCCAATCATTGTGCTACTGATGATCTTAAACCACTGCAATCTTAGGGATATTTAGATCCACTATCTGAACATTCCAATCTTCAGGTGGTGACAGGTGCCCATGTCACCCGCATAACTTTCAAGACAAATGCCATAACTAGGGAACAAGTTGCAGAGACTGTCGAGTTTGTCAAGGAAGGGCAGTTGAACAATGTCTCATGCTCGAAAGAGGTTGTAATCTGCAGTGGTGAGCTTCTGCTTTTTCATTTGTACTTTTTAATGTCTGTTACTACGTATCTTCAGGAACATATATGACTCCTCAAATCCTGGAAAACTCAGGTTTGTAATTTTTAGCTAAATGCCCTGGACCTTCACAAACAGTATATCTACAGGCATTGGGGACCCTGCCATTCTCAGGAAATATGGAATTCCAGTTGTGTTGGAACTTCCTGGGGTGGGGAATAACTTCCGTGAGTGAATGTCTCAGCATCTGGAGTGGCTAATTTACAGCTGTCAGCAGAAGTATGAGCAATCACTGAATCTGCAGAACCTTGGCACTCAATATGAATAGGACCACATATATGTTTCCTCCAGCTTTGAGCTGAAAGACGGAAATACATCATGGGACCAAATACGTGACCCGATTGTCTTGGCGCGTGAAATGGAAGCTTAGTGCGTAGCAGAAAGCTTGGCTTGTTCTCAGAACTTATAGATTCATCTCTCTTTTAGTCAGAAAACTAGTTTAGGAATGTTATCAGCCATTCCAATGGACTTTTGCTACATGGATTTCAAGGACAAAATGCTGATTTCCAAAGCCACAAAAGAGGCTTGCCAACTTGCAAGGAAAAAGACAACCATTTTGAGTGAGGCCAAGACACTGGAAGTCCAGGAACAGCTTACAGATGACAATATATCTATGGAGTATGTTTGAAATTCTGGTTGTATGAGCCAAATTTTGACACATCTCTGTATACCAGGATTCTTCATGTCAACCTGTTCATTGATGTAGCTGGCATTCCATATACAGCAGGCAAGCAGCACTTCTCCCTTGTTGCTGTTGTTCCACACCCTGTTTCTAGAGGTGCTGTACACATTCAGTCTGCCGACCCACTTGTAATGCCTGCTATCAACCCGCGCTTCTTTTCTGAAGCTGTAGATCTTGATGTGATGGTAAAAGGTCTGGATCTTGTCCGGCAAATTGCTTCCAGTAGTCCCATCAAAGAGCTGGTTCAATCACAAACAAACCCAGCTCCTGGTGCTGATCTGGAGGCATATGCTAGAGACAATGTTCAATCCAATCATCATCCTGTTGGAACTGCATGTATGCTTCCAAAAAAAGATGGTGGAGTTGTTGGCCCCAACCTGAAAGTCCATGGAACGGAAAATCTCAGGATTGTATGAACATTCATATCACCCATGTTGTTTTAACATCTAATTCCTGTGTGTAGGCTGATGCATCTGTTCTACCTCTGGAACTGGCTGCCCATACAATGGCAACTGTTTATGCAATTGCAGAAAAGGCAGCTGATATGATTTTGTCAAAGATGTAATATCTGTATAAACCATGTCACTCTAGACTGGCTTCTACCCCGAGGTTCACCACATAGTTTTGTTTGTGTAGCAAAGCCTAGTTGATTTAAATCAATCTGTTAGAGCAAATTTCATTTATACATATAGCTTTGACCGTCCCATTCCTTATTTGCTGTCTCAGATTACTATATACTGTACAGTTGTGGGTAGATCACATCTTGCGGAGTACAGTCATTCCCACGTCCTTTATACAGTCAAAGGTAGTTGCACCTTGGATTGAACAATGAACTTGTTTATCCCAAATTTAATCAGACAGAAAACATGTATTGACCATTCTGAACAAAATGTACACTTGTTAAGATCATGTACACCGTGTAACCATGCCAGGGGTCACAGAGTGTCTAAGTGCGGAAGACGAGTGGGACAGTAGTGAAGTTTTTAACAACACCGCCGTTACGCCGTTAGTCCCCGGAGATCGAGAGTATAGAGGGAGGAGCTAAGTAGCAGCCTAGTCGGAGCAGCGGTAACGCCGGTGACGAGGAGCGAACCAAGAACGTCTAAGTCCTAAGGTAGAGTAGAATGTACTTCAAGGCGTTGAGCCTGAAGACTTAGAGAAGAGCTAAGTTGGGAAGGGAGATCTAAGCCGGATGAGAGATCTAAGTTGATAATTAAACTGAGGAACTACAGTAGCGTACAGGCAGTATTTATATCTACGGAACGGCGCATCGGTGCGGAGCGCCAGACTAACTACTAGGAGCTATACGTGTAGTACCTGCAGGGTAAAGTAAAAGACAATAAGGAGAGACTAGAACGTAAGGGTATGTGTAGCGAGAAAGAACAATACGAGAGAGATTACAATAAACACAGGATCTTCGGAGTACCGAGCGGCGAGATGGAGGCCCGAGGCATGGGCTTGACAACACTAAATATCGGACAATATAATTTTGCGTTCCGCCAGTGCATCCTGCGTTCCGACGAATTTGCGTTCAAATTCATTGCATTCGAATAAGTGCGTTCATGATCAATATAGCTGCGTTCACAAGGAATATCTATCATATTTAATCTAACTTTCAGGAAAGTACATTTATGTTATTGCAGTCAAATTTGAGCACTCAAAACAATGCCCAGCTCAAAAACATGACTCTGAGATTGATTCTTCACCAAATCATTTGAAAATTAGTGCAGTATAGAGTGATAGAGGGACTTGAGTGTACCTCATAGTGCATCCCATAGGTAAGATTGTAAGACTGCTAGTTAGCACAATCTTGAAAACTTCTCGTTTTCCAACCAATGTCCAGAGGCCATTAAGTATCTAATGATGAAAACCATTACATACATACCTGCTCAAAACATGGGGTTAGTACATTGTGTCAGAATATACATACAAAACAGTCTTTTCTCTTAACTATACTACACAAACATGGACCAAGTACTGTTGAAGTAAGATTAAACCACAATGAGTTAGTACTTTGTATACTATGTGTACTCGGAGTAGTAGCAACTGAGGTGTTTGAGTATGCCACTTCATGTGATCTAAGTTGAACTGTATAGTTATCAAGTAATACTGCCGTCTCTCAAATAAACATGTCAAAGCAGTATATCTGACATATGGGAATAAAACTAAGAGCTTGAAAGCAGCTGACAGCACTGTCCAGCTGGGAAAGCGCTCCCAGCAGTACTAAAAAACTGTTGGGAGTGCTTTCAGTGCTGGACAGCGCTCTCCAGCTAGTACCCTTGCTCTCGCAAACATCCAGGTTTTGCAGATGTGAAGTGGATTCTCATTTCAAGTTCATTGTGAGTGTGGTATTGAGTAATTTCCTCAAATAGATTATTGAATGATTTTCCCGTGTACTCTCAATATATATTAGAACTTGGGGATGAAGACTTTGACCTTCTCTATTTAGCATTGGATCAGTTTAATAACACTCATCCCTACTCTACGATTCGGACCCATTCAATTACTAATGTGAAAAATTCAAAAAAGCCATCTCCAATTCAAGTTCAACTCTCCCCCACCCTCATCCCCTCCCCTGCCCCGTTCAAACGTTCAACATTCAATATTCATTCACCCATCTGAGTCAATTGCGCTATACCTTGACACCACATACCCCCCACATACCCCCCGATACGCAATATGACCGACCAACATGCCGCCGTCCAATAGCGTCCAAATGTACAAATCGTAAGATATCGATATTGATAGCGGTTGTATAAGTACATTTACCTAGCGGATGAATTAATCATTGGATTCGATCGAAAGGGGCCACTAGCATTTGCAGTACCACCTGCAGTGACAGTCACTGCATGGTATCTGCATTCCACTGCAGTGCATCTGTATGCACCTGCATCACACTTATGACATATAAATACCGGCATTTATATGTATTTTGTCTGATTATGTTAAGCTATTTTGAGTTCATTTTTGCCGCATGTTCACCAATTCAGGATACGTCTATGCACATTGAGTTGATATATTGCTTGGTTTACAGATGTACATAAATCCTATATGCTTAGTTATGTATGTCACAAGCACTTCACTGCACTCACCCATTCATATTATCTGCAAAACCTGTGTGACTGTCATGCACTGGCACTAAACCACAACGCGGTAACCCCCATTCAGTCCACTCCAGCAATGTCCCCGAACCTCCTGTCTCTATCGGGAACCTCCCCTTCCTCTCTTGAGAACCTCCTGACGCCACTTCCATCCTCAAAACCCCCACCCGAACTCAATACCTCCACAGCCACTACCACCTGACAGACCTGGGAACTCGCCCACGCATCCATCAGACCATCCTCATGTATTCTAGATCATCCCCATTAAATGCTCACTTCACACAATGCTCCCCTGACCCCTTCATGTTACCTATATAAGTACCCTTATGCCCTAAAGATCCCCAGCTTGGTATATTTTGAACACACACCCTTTACATAGGTCCAGTCCCTGTCCCTTTGTACCTGCTAACCATACGGAATTCTCTTTACTCTCTGTTTCTCTATCTCAGTTTCTCTTTACTCTCGTCTACTGTCTCTCCGATCGTCTATATGATCCAATACATGCTTTTACTCCACGTTTAAGCAATCTGAGTGAGTCTCCGAGCTCCCTCAAACAATACTAAAGCTCCCCAACGCCTAACGCCTTGGTGAGCTAACCTCCCCAAAACCTCCCTGAGCTCCCCAATTGCTCCACAAGCTCTGGGACCTCAATCTAAGTAACGTCGAAGCTACCCCCTACGTCGAACTACGTGTCGCTTCTCCATTACCACCTCCAATACTTGAGGACGTCCACCTCTAACCCCCAGTTCCCGGGCATATACCTTCTCAGGAGCTTATCCACTCAAGACCTATTCCCTCTACGACCTATTCGACCTTACGTTGATGTTCTAGCGAGTACAACTCCTCCTACGCAACATTACTAGGTTCCGTACCTCTACCTCCTCTACCTACGCCTTAGGGACCTCCCTGGACCTTACAGGAACCCCTCCAAGGGTCACATCTCTCAATCCCATCCACTACTAGGTCATTCCTGTCCTTGGTCGCGGTTTCCGTAGCTCCCTTCGAGCTCCAGCCTGCTCCTAGCACGCTACAACATAAACTCTTCATACCAACACCTATCCTAAGACCTATTTTGACCCAGGTCTTACAGTGACCATGACAGCAAGGGTACTAGCTGGACAGCACTGTTAGGAGATAACTCAGTTGTCTTCGAAGCAACTAATCATTGATGTAGGTAAGTACCTGTTAGGAGATAACTACAGTTAGTTAGTATGACAAATGTACTGCTAGTATACTTGGGGCTCACTTCAGTTGTCTTTGAAGCAACTGAGGGACTCAATATTGCTGTTGGCATGATGTGTCTGCTACTGTACAGTATAAGACAATAACACCATTTATGTAACTGTCCGCTGGTCCTATGTATGGAGTACTTCCCTAACAAGCACTGTCCGGCCAAAAGCACTGAAAGCAATTTCTAGAAACCACTTCAGTGCTGGGAAGTGCAGTCAGTCTCTTAGACAGAAATCCAGGATGTACAGATGCATCTGCATGCTCCTACCTTTTGAATGCATTCACCTGGACTGTAACTGCACACATCTGCATTGTGACTGCATGCAACTGCACTGTAACTGCACACACCTGCACCTCATCTGCACTGTAACTGCACACATCTGCACCTTACCTGCACTGTGACTGCATCAGCCTGCACCTTACCTGCACTGTTACTGCATTCACCTGCATTGTTCCTGCACTTGCTTGCAGTCTCATTATGGGCAATGAGGCTCTGTACCTTTGCATTGGAATTATTGGGGACTGAAATCTTGCATTCAATCACAAGGCTCTGAGTGTCTCTATACACTACAAGTATTTTGAATACGGCCTTTGGAAAATTATTGAGCCACCAATATTGTGAAGCTACTATCCCCCCTATAATTCTCACAAATTAAGCACTATTGGCACAGTTTATTCTGGGTCATTTGGGGATAGTTAAGATTATGAAGGGGAGGAAGTTACATTGCTGATTTTGGCCAATGGTTCTGGAACAATGGAAATATTCTTGCAATCTCATGGTATTGTCAGATTTAGGTTGAAGAACCTAACCCAGAGACACAGAGCCATGTATAAACACTGGTCAAGGACTTACAAAAACTACTTAAACTCAAGGAGATACTTGATATAAGAAATACTTTGATTGGAAAATTCTAGAGGACAGTATGTGTATTGTTATACATTCATTTTTTGCTTTTTGGAGTTCTCCTTGGCCAAATTGTCATCATTTATCCACCGCTTTCAAGATCTACCCAAATTATTGATGGTGGAATTTGGAATTATACCAGCTTTGTGAACACCAGCTGGTGTCATATTGTAGTACAAGAGGATATTACTTACAAAGCTGAAATTAATGATACAAGATACAGAAAGCCTGCATTGAGAATCAATGCCAAGAAACCTGGCAGCGGAATTGACAGAATAATGAGATCACTATCCAATTTCAATCAAATATTCACATATCCATTCAGCCCCTACAGGCCATTATACTCCATCTGTAAAACCTGTATTTTCGGCTAAGAGCTCGAAAGCAGCTGACAGCACTGTCCAGCTGGGAAAGTGCTCCCAGCAGTACTGAAAAACTGCTGGGAGTGCTTTCAGTGCTGGACAGCGCTCTCCAGCTAGTACCCTTGCTCTCGCGAACATCCAGGTTTTGCAGATGTCCCTGTTATTGTCATACAAAGCATTTATAGAATGGGATATATTTTGTACAGTGGAGGATCATCTATTTACATATATTTGAGTAACTGCAGTGCTACTGCATGTCACTGCATATGTCACTGCAGGACTACTGCACATGTCACTGCATATGGTACTGCAAATGTTCTGTGCCCGATTGAAAGCACCAACATAACATTGAGTAAACCTAGAATAAATGCATTCAACCCCCCCTTTCCCTCTACTCCCTGTACACTCCCTGTACTCCAGTCCCCTTCTGAGGATTTGTGAAAGTATTTCCTGTGAACTCACCAGCACTGCTAATAATGATAAAAACTCCTCGATTGAAAGTAACAACATGAACTGAAACAAATATAGGCAGCTTTCGGGGTTCGAACCCAAAAGGTTAGGACTTTGTAGCAGGTTTCGCCCTTGCGAAGGGGCTCATCAGAGGGCTTAACCGCTGCCCTAACCTGCCGGTTCTACTTTGCATTGATAGAACATGACTCCCTAATCACGGGGTGGAGTATGCCATGTGGTGCGGCCACATGGTACCCGATCCGATTTGCAACATTGGCATAGCACCGGGGACCACGGCATATGTGTAGGTATTCAAATGTGGGTGATGGATCTGGGGGCATCCTCCCCAATAAGCCAATATCGGAGTGTCTGCCGCACAACTCTGATGAGAGGCCGGTCCATGGCCACCTGACATAAGCCAAGTGGACTTCTGTGTCCGTCTATCTGTATGTAGCCCAAATATAGCCGCTGCCTTTATTTGTCAACTAGTCCGGCCATCTCCGAAGATAAGACGAAGTGAGTCATACAAAGTCATTCAACCCCCTATCCTTTCTATCCCCTCCCCTTTCCCGTCCTCTCCTCTCCATGCTTCACTCTCCTGTCCGCCTCTCCACTACCCAAACCCCATAAAACCGCCTAAACTACCCTAAAACCACCTCCCCCTTACATAAAACCCCCCAAGGTCACCAACGCACCCAATACGTCTCCTCCATTGATATAAGCAGGGTCTGTGAAGACCACGAGGCGGTACTCGAGGTCGTTGAGGTGGTTGAAGAGCCCGAGATGGTTGAGGTGCTGGAAGAGCTCTGCCTCGTCAAAGAGCTAGTGATATCCGACCGTTGAGTGGGGTCGCCTTCCCCTCCTCCACTTAACTCACTCCCGCAACTTACACCACTAATGCGTCACCCACCCCCACGCACTGTAACAGATACAGATATATTGGGATATAGATGGCGGTGTATGGTACATTACGGGCACGGGTGACAGGGATCTTATCTTTTTATCTTTTTACACCCATCTATAACTCTAAGCTATTCTTACTTGCTACGCCTACGAACTGTACCTACCCAGTGTTCAATTATAAAACACTGTCTGGCTAACTGTGGCTGAAAGCCGGTGAGCGTACCCTTTACACGCACGCTACACAAATGAAACGGCATACACCCCCAGTCTCCATCAACTGCACAAACACATGATTTCCACCTCTTTGTCTCAAACCCGTGATGTTGTTCAGATCCGTGGACAAGGGGTACAAGTGGCGGGCCATATGGAGGAGGAGGACCATTGTGGATTTCAGCAGTTGAAACACAAATAATGAGAGAATAGCAAGGAAGGAGATGAGGCCTGTTACAGAAAGGCACTACAGAGACAGTGTGTGTGTGTGTGGTTAGTATATGGTATATTGTATAGGAGGTAAGAGGGATATATGCACAATAATGCCAATTCAATCTTGAGAGTTGTACCTAAATTCACAAACGCAGACATAATAGAAATAATAAGTGGGGGGGGTGGTTGTAGTAAGTAGATGAGAGGAAGTCAGGAGACCAACTCAGATATCAGGGATAATTTCTTTGCACCAGGCAGATTGTGGAGTAGGAAATCAATCATCGGAGGCCTCTTATACATTTGTATGAATGGCGGGAGGTTAACTTAGTCACAGGTGTTGAACGCGGCTATGCTGTTCACACATCACTAATATGGTCATGTGTTATCTTAGTCTATGCTTAGTATACACTGACATCATATACTATATGTGGATTCCTCAGTACTTCCTTATGTAATACTGTCATGCATTTATGTATATAAGTAGCTATGTCCTGTACTGGAATCCAACTTGCTTCTCTCTCATCGTTATTGCTTCACTGAGACACTAAGCTCTATTACCAGGTATGGTGCTGGTGAGTGTTCCCACTATGCACCCCTTGCCTGCTCAACAGGTTATGGGCCCCGGATGAACGCTTTGCTGAGCTCTAAGCTCGCAGCGCTCTCTGGTCTACTGTTGTCATTGACGCATCTATTTGATTGCTGTCTCTGACACAGACCTTTACCTGGAACGTCGCCTCTGGCACTGAAGTTAATATTGCACCTAACAAGTGCTGATTATGACATTGCCCAAGAGTGCTTGAGACTGTAGATGACAGCTTGCTAGACATATGTCGCAGCTTGTCACTACTGGCAATAACATTCATGCCATTTTATTTTCATCTGTTGTCTTGAGCGTTTATGAATTATGTGCTGACATTTCTGTTGATTTTATCCAGATTACAATGTCTTCTGCACTCTTCACCGCTGTTACCACCACCCTCAAAGGTGATAACTACGACACCTGGATCTCTGAAATGGAAGCCTTTCTCCAAGCCACAGGGCTTTGGTCAGCCATTATCTCCAACCCGCCTGCCGAACCGTCCCCACTTGATACAACAGACCTCAACAGTGTCAAAGCCTGGAAGGAGTATGACGATGCCTTCAAATCCTGGAAGGAGACTGACACCAAAGCTGTTGGCAACATCTGCCTCCGCCTTTCTCCGTCAATCCGCACCCTTGCTAAGCACAAGGGTGACACGGCTAAGAAGCTGTGTGAATTCTTGCAGAAAACCTACAAGGTCAAAGGTCTAGGCGCAGTCTTTAACGGCTTTGCTGCCGCCATGGCTGTCAAGGTCCCATACAAGGGAAACCCACTCACAGCTATGACTGACATTGGCATGTTCTTCTCCCATATGGATGATGCTGACATTGACATCCCTGCCCACCTTGAAGCTCTGATACTTCTATCTAAGCTTCCTTCACATTATGCTGTTGTCATCCAAACTATGTCTCAACTTGGTACTGAGGAGCTCAAGGAATTAAAGCTCGCCAAAGTTTGTATCGCAGTTATGAACACTTTCAGCAGAGACACCATTAGCAACTCCCAACTGCAGAATGCAAACAAGTTTTCGAATGTTCATTGCAAGGGAAACGATCCCAAGTTCTCCCAACAGCAGCATGGTAACAATAGTCACCAGCAGCAGAAGGGACAGAATGGGAACGATGACTCCAACAAGAAGAGGTGTAAGCGTGGCAGTGGAAAGAACAAGAAGGCTAAGAGGAATGCAAACGCTGCACAAGCTGATGCAGACTCTATGGACTTCAGTCCTATTGGCAGTACTGTTGACTTTGGTCCGGTACGTACCGATCTTACTCCTTCTGTTCCAGCAAGGTCAAGGAGCTGGAGGTATTCGACAGTTCGGACCCCCGAAAGCTCAAGATATTCTTTGTCAATCTCGCCCTGGTCTTCAATGACCATCCTAAGTACTTCACCAACCAGCGGAAGGTGAACTACACTCTCTCCTATCTCAGTGGGTCAGCCAAAGAATGGTTTGTCCCTGATATTCTCGATCCGGATCTCGATTCACTGCTGGCCTGGACGTCCTCCTTCAAAGCCCTTGTAAAAGAGCTCCAGGACAATTTCGGCATTTACAACGCCCAAGGCGAGGCCGAAGATTCTCTCGGTAACCTGAAGATGAAGGAAACCAAAAACATCCAGAAATACAACATCCGGTTCAACACCCTGGCTGCTAGTACCAACTGGGATTCTGCTGCCCTGAAATGGGCTTATGGACGAGGTTTAGCTGAATGCATTAAGGACGAAATGGCGCGTTTGCCCGAGCCGGGGATGCTTGCCGATTACCATCAAGGGGTTCTTCGCATTGACAACTGTTACTGGAAGTGCAAAGAAACTCGAAAGCATGAGGCTGGTAAGCCTTTTATTGCTCGAAACCCGAAGAAGGGTTCCTTGGACTTCAAAGCTGGTTCTACTAACCAGCAGAACAACTCTCAGCCATCTGGCTCTTTGGCGCCGTTCACGCCGAAGCCTAAACCTTTCTCCGGAGGTAAACCAAACAATTCTGGTAAACCTCAGTACTCTTCAAATCCCGACCAATCCAGCAGTCAGCGCCCCGTGTTCAACCATCTAGGTGCAGATGGGAAAGTCCTTCCCTCCAAAAGGGAAAGAAGGATGAAGAACAATCTTTGTCTCTTCTGCAGTGGTAAGCATCAGATTGCTGACTGCAATAAGCGAAAGGCCCGAGAATCGAAGGGCCGTGCTGCCAAGGTTGAAGAAATCCCCGAGACAACTATTGAGGTTGTTGAAGAGGAATTGGAAAACTAATTCGCAGCTCTTGTTCCCTGGTATGAAATGGGAGCTGCGTTGATCAGGTTCGTACCTCACCTGGGGAGTTATATCTCAACATGTCCACTCTTTCTTCCATTGAACAATCCCTTGTAATATCATTAACTACTGAATTTCCATTTTCCGATTCAGCCGCGCCAGCCAAACCTATTTCTGCTTTTCTTAAATTTCCTACTCTTGTTGATTCTGGTTCTACTGACTCTTTCATTGATACTCGTTATGTTTCACAAAATTCCATTCCTACGACCAAAATCTCTCCTGTTAATCTTTGTCTTTTTGATGGTTCAAAACCAATCACCAATATGGCAAATATCACTGTTTGGTTCCCTTCTGGCAAGGTGCTTCTATTACCCTTTTATGTTACACATTTGGATTCATCTTGTAAAGCAGTATTAGGTTACAGTTTCTTATCCCGCTACAATCCGTTGATTGACTGGGCATCTCGAAACATTACGTTCCGTAACACTTCACATTTTGATTCTCCACAGATGTCTGTGCCTTCTGCTATTAACACCGTTGATGCAAAGGTCGCTGTTCCGCTACCGGAACCTTTGCTGTCGGCAATTCTGGAAACCCCTTCTGGGGATTCACTTTGCTCTCGGTAACAAGCTTGCCTCATTTTTGTGTGAAAGAGAAAGGAAGGAATCTAATGGGCACTCCAACCAACCAATCTAATACACAATATGCGAGTTCTCTGCTATCAAATTTATTTAATAGCAAGGGGTAGCGTTGTCAAAGGTTCCGCAAAGCTTTGAGAGCCAGGAAAAGCTTCGATCAATCAATTTGAATCGTTCTAAGGATTCGGTATATTCCTTTGATTAAGGTAGATTCAGCACAATTTGTGCTTTGATTGTATTGATATGGGTATATCAAGAATTGGGGTTTGAATCAAAGTAAATCAAAACCGAAACACACAGATCCCTACAGAGGGCTAGAACTATGTGCTGGCACAACCACACAGCGTGATTTGCCCTTAAGACCAACAACTGATCCTAAGTTCGAAGAATACCCAACAACTGGATATAACTTCTCGCAGTCACAAGGAGCAGAACACGACATTCCTATACTCACAAGTGCCAGGCCTGAATGGCTGCTAGCGAAGAGGTTTCAGTCTGGCGGGAGGGTGTCTTTCCTTTTTACGGATTAGCACTGCAACGTCGTCCAAAAATCACCTGTATTCCAGATACATTGGATCGCTATTTATACATACAGGATATAGAGTCGCATAGTACAATTAATTTAATAAAATGGACGTTTGGAACTGCAAGGAAACTTCTACAATCAGTCAGATACTATTTAATTTGAGTCTACATGTCCATATTTGGTCCATAATGGTTCCAAGATTCTGGTATACCTCCAAACATAGGTAGGTACTTCAATATTTATTTAATTTAATTGTTTCTGAGGAATGACTCAAATGGTGTTCAGCTGTCATTGCTGTTCAACATTTTGTTCAATCATTTGTCACCTCATCCAGAGGCAAATCAGCTCTCCTTGATTCTAATCCTATCAATCTGATTCATCTGGATTAAACTAATTGCTTCTCTCTTTCAATAGACACCCATTGTGCCTATACTGTGCAATTCATGCCCAACCACTAACACAAAATCCAACTGAGCCAAAAGACTACTATGACAGGATAATTGTCATAGGTGGTTGGGGCTATATATACCACATGTATTAAGACCTCTCCGCATAATCTTAACATATACTCTATCAAGGGAGTTATACATAGTATTCATTTGATTGTATTCTTCAATATTTTCCACGTCAGGACTCTTTGACATTCATTTGATACGTCTTCGGAGCCTTGCAGTACTTCGATCATTCTTCTAGTCATTTTCCTCAACCATGCAACCTGATTGGTCTATTAGACTAAATTGCAGTCTTTTAGATTAATGCATGATCTCGTCCTAGAAGGAGTATTTGACAATTCCTGAGTTCTAGAAAGTCATTTTGAGTCAATCCTCGGCTCATGGTCACTTGAGTAAGTTCTTCCAAACTCCTGCCAGTGTAAGGTCCAATAAGAATACCCTTGGTATGTCATACGTGAATGGTCATCCTTCGGATGTAGTCCAAGTCTGGTATAATCCTGCTTGACAAACAGGTAGACTTTTATCCAAAGGTAGTATTGGGGATGGGTAAACTAACCAACTTGTGGTAGTATGGGTATATGGTCCCTTCAACTTATTAGACTGATTCAGTATTGACTTTGACTGTCAATCTGGGTCTCTTGATACAAATCTAGATGTGAAAGTGTCATAATTCACTGCATAGATGTCTAGCCAAAGTTTAGGCATGTCAACGGTGTCAGACTCAATGTTACACCTTTGTACTATCACTACATGCAATGACTAATAAGTTTGCACAGCTTAGCTAAAACTTATAAGATACTGTCGAAAAATGACAACCCGATAAGATTGCGGACTTATGAAAGGACTTATCTGTCATGCCCTGACTGCAACCAGACCAACCCCAGCACCAGCCACACGTTCTCACACTCCCTACCTATCTTTGCACCTCCCCAAGACAGTACCACCACTTCCCTGATATGTACCTACCCAGACGTCCTGATGGCTATCCCGAGCCCCATTAAGTACTAATCTCGATCACCTGTCTCTCTCGACTATCTGCGTCATGTTCTCTAGACCCCCTAATGTTCCCTTGTTCACTTCCCATACCTATTTAAGTAGCTCCGCAATGTCCCCAAGCCCTAGCTTGGTATATTTTGACCACACACCCTTTTACATAGGTCCAGTCCCTGTCCCTTTGTACCTGCTACCTATACGGATTTCTCTTGACTCTCAGTTTCTCTATCTCCATTTCTCTCTACTCTTGTCTATTGTCTCTCCGATCGTCTATACGATCAAATATACACTTTTACTTCAAGTCTAAGCCATCCGAGTGAGTCTCCGAGCTCCCTCAAACAATACTAAAGCTCCCCAATGCCTAAACGCTTTGGTGAGCCACCCTTCCCCAAACCTCCTTGAGCTCCTCAGCTACTCCATAGGCTTCGGGACCTCAATGCGGAACTTATGGGATATAAATGGAATTTTTGGAAACTATAAGTATTAAATAAGGTCACATACTTTTAGAACAATAGTACAAGACTTATAGGAAAAATTATCTGATGAAGTACTAAATAAGTATTTGATAGGTAGGGGTTTATATCCGAAATAAGTGCATGTTGTATTAGTAAGCATGAATAATAGGTCAGGTTACAATGTAAGACAAGATAAGACAGGATATAAGATAAGAGAGATAAAAGATAAGACAAGATAAGGAAAAGATAAGATGAAAAGAAGTGATCATAACAAAAGCATTAATAAGATCCAATGTCGTGATACTACCCCAAATCGTTTGTTTCTTCTTTCCGTCTTATAAAATGTCATTTACTATGTAATGTGTCCACAGCTTGAACTCATCAGGAGTCCCTCCGCAAGAATCTCGAACCTTTCTGAGAGCACGATGACCTTACATTAAATAATGTGTCAGAGTCTGCTGGATTACAAGCCCTCCAGGAGGATGTACCTGAAAAAGACCAAATCCCACTTGATACAATGGTTTCAAGTGCGGAAATAACTTCTTGTTAGGTCAAAGACAAATCATTGCTCCTGCTCTTGCTATTTTGAGACGAAGTAAGCTGTTAATCTTGGATGAAGGTATGTGTGTAGTATGTGGTTCTGTGTGTCGTGGGGAAGGGGTCATTGACTTCTCCTTTCAACTCGTACACAGCTACATCTGCGATAGGTCTATGTATAGTGTGTAAGACCTGGGTCAGAATAGGACTTTGTTAAGATCATGTACACCGTGTAACTGTGCCAGAGGTCACAGAGTGTCTAAGTGCGGAAGGACGAGTGGGACAGTAGTGAAGTTATTAACAACACCGCCGTTACGCCGTTAGTCCCCGGAGATCAAGAGTGTAGAAGGGAGGAGCTAGTAGCAGCCAAGTCGGAGCAGCAGCAACGCCGATGATGAGGAGCGAACCAAAGAACGTCTAAGTCCTAAGGTTAGAGTAGAGAGTACTTCAAGGCATTGAGCCTGAAGACTTAGAAGAGCACAGAGTTAAGGAGGGAATCTAAGTCGATAATTAAACTGAGGAACTACAGTAGCGTACTACAATTGTTGTTGCGCAATCAACTACACGGGAATGTCACTTTGATAACCATCGCTCATTGACTACAAACTATCATGGATGCAGACTGTATCGTGAGTGCATTGCTTCATTTATGGAATCATATAATGAACCTGCTTTCATCCTACCTGATAATAAACAGATGATACTTGATTCAGGTATACACTACAATACATCTGCAAAACCTGTATTTTCGGCTAAGGGTCCGAAAGCGGTTGGGAGCACTTCCCAGCAGTGAAAGCACCCAGAGCATGTTGCTTTCGGTGCTTTCAGCACTGGGATCTGCTGGGATCTGCTCCCAGCCCTTAGCTGAATATCCAGGTTTTGCAGATGTATGGGTTGTACTACAACCCATAGCTACACCCTACACTTGCAGACTCATCACCATGACCCAGAACGTAATGGAGGCAGGCGACAAACTGTATTCATTGGGTTGCCACGGCTCCCCGTGCCTTAGTACCATAGTCTTACTTGCTTGCAGTTGATAAAGAGTTATAAAAAACTTGATTCAGGTTCCATAGTGAGTGACTTTGTTTATAAGTTTCTATTATCTGCATTGATTATACTTGGGTTGAATTCGACCGCCTAGTTGCGCTGTTGGAAAATCCTAATGACCATTTTCGCGCACTAGTGGATCAGTCGCATGATAGAGACGGACGGTATAATTTCGCATTCCGCCGGTGCGTTCTGCATTCCGACGGATTTGCGTTCAAGTTCGTTGCATTCAAACAAGTGCGTTCGTGTTCAATATAGCTGCGTTCACGAGGAATATCTATCATATACACTAAACTATTCCCAAATATTTAATCTATTTTTCAGGAAAGTACATCTAAGTTATTGCAGTCAAATTTGAGCTCAAAATAATGCCCAGCTCAAAAACATGATCCTGACATTAATTCTCTACTAAATCATTCAAAAATTAGTGCAGTATAGAGTGATAGAGGGACTCTAGTGTACCTCATAGTGCATCCCATAGGTAAGATTGTAAGATTGCTAGTTAGCACAGTTTTAGACACTTCTCTTTGTTAGGAATAGACTCAGTTGGTAGTAAATCAACTCTACATTGATGATCTGTACCTGTTAGGAATAGACTATTCTACG